>RXID01017451.1:0-20039 GCA_005019695.1 Trichopus zeylanicus subsp. travancoricus
TAGTGATCAACATCTTGATTTGTTACTATGGTCGCTCCAATTCGACTCCCAGCGTCTCGGTAATTTTCACCAAAACTTACCAAACACGTTTTTTGTTTGTGAATGATTCTTTTTAGCATATCATATTTGCTTACAAAGTCTCATTCACTGTTAGCTTTGGTTGCAAAGACTTGTTGATATCTTGATTTAGGGCTAATAACGTACATCCCCCGCAGTATCCCTACATTACGGAAAACTCCCCCGAATTTTTGTAATTACCTACACCACCCCCATCCCCCCCATTTTAAAATATTTACTTACACTCCTCGGATTATTATTTAACAAAATTTTTCCTCCAAAAATTTCGAATTTACCCTTCGTGATTTTGACAATTAAGCCCCTAAAAAAGCAATTTTCTCGCTCCCAACTTTTCTCCCAAAATATTTACAAATAAATCCTTGAAATATTTTTATTTATAAAAAAGTCCAAATGTTAATATGTCTCAAAAAAATATTTATAAAGGAGCGGCGAGCGCGGGCGCAGACGCCGGTCGGCGAGGGTGCGGGTACGGCCGGCGAGTGGTCTATTCGTAAAATTTAGTTTTAAAATAAATAAAATTTGGTATAAATAAAAAATTCAAGGGGTCGATTTTTGAATTTATGAATATTAAATTTTTAATTATAAATTTTAAGTTTTAAAACCTTCAATGTCTTTTTTTTTTAAAATTTTACGTAAAACATGATAACAAATTCAGACTTATTTATAAATAAAAATATTGAAGGGGACTATTTGTAAACGTACAACACGAAACTTATAATTTCAAATTTTAAGTTTTCAAACCTTCAATGGCTTATTCTTAAAGTTTAGCCTTAAAATAAATAAAATATGGAGTTATCTATAAATACAAATATTCCAGGGGTCTATTTTTAAATGTGCCAAAAGTCAAACTTATAATTTCAAAATTTAAGTTCGAAAACCTTCAATGTCTTTTTCATTTTTATTTATTTATTAAATGATAAAAGGTCTAGACTTATTGATAAATAAAAATATTCAAGCGATCTATTTTAAAATGTACAAACATGAAACTTGTAATTTAAAATTGTAAGTTTTCAAATCTCCATTAAATTAATCGTAAAATTCAGTTTTAAAATAAGTAAAATTTGGGCTTATTTATCAAAAAAACATTCAATGGTTCTATTTTCAAATGTGCAAACGTTAAACTTGTAATTTTAAATTTTAAGTTTTAAAACCTTCAATGTCTTTTTCGTAAAATTTAATTTAAAAATGAGAAAAATTTAGACTTATTTTTAAATAATAATATTCAAGGGGTCTGTTTATAAAATATTACAAATATGCAACTTGTAATTTCAAATTCTACGTTTTAAAACCTTCAGCGTCTTCTTGGTAAAATTTATTTATAAATAAAATTATTTACGGGCCCTATTTGTAATGTACAAATACTAAATTTGTAGTTCAAATTTTATTTTTTAAAACTTCAATTTCGGGGATTCTTATTAGAAAATTGATAAAAGTTGGGCTTACCTGTAAATAAAAAAATTTGAGGGGACTTTTTTGTAAATAGACAAAATATTGAACTTGTATTTTAAAATTTTATGTTTCAATACCTTCAACTCTTTTTTGTTCAATTTTCTGTAAAACGTATAGAGTTTCGACTTATTTATAATTAAAAAACTCAAGGGACTTAT
Source organism: Trichopus zeylanicus subsp. travancoricus (assembly GCA_005019695.1). Classification (NCBI taxonomy): domain Eukaryota; kingdom Viridiplantae; phylum Streptophyta; class Magnoliopsida; order Dioscoreales; family Dioscoreaceae; genus Trichopus; species Trichopus zeylanicus. Next base: position 1,686 of record RXID01017451.1, read on the forward strand.
TTTGTAAATTTGCAAATATAAAATCTGTGATTAAATTTCTTATGTAGCGTTTATTTGTACAATATTAAAAATATTTGAGGTCCTTCTTATGAATTTTCATATAAAAATTATCAACATTTGGACTTTTGTATAAATAAAAAAAATTCAAGGGGTTTATTAATAAATATACAAATATTTGGGTTTATTTATAAAATATTTAAAATATTTCAGCTCCTTTGTAAATATTTTTTTTGAAATATTAACATTTGGACTTTTTTATAAATAAAAAACTTCACGGAGCTTATTTGTTAAAATACAAATATTATGATTTATTTACAAAATACTTAAAATAGTTCAGCTCCTTTATAAATGTTATTTTGAAAATATTAATATTTGGATTTTTTATAAATAAAAATATTTTAAGGGTTTATTTGTAGATATTTCGGGAGAAAGAGTGGGAGTGAGAAAATACGTTTTTAGGGGTTTAATTGTAAAAATAAAGGAGGGTAAAATCGGACTTTGTGGAGACAAATTTGATTAAATGACAATAGGCGGGTGTAGGTAAATATTTTGAAAAGGGGGGGTGGTGTAGGTAATTACGGAAATTCCGGGGGGTTTTCGTAATTATCGGATATTGCGGGTGGGTGTACGTAATTAGCCCTATCATTTATTATGTTTTGAAGATTGATATGATAAATACTAACTACTGTTCACATATTCATACCATCATATCTGAGTCCAACGGTCCTGAATTATGGTGATTTTGAAAATCAAATTATGTAATTAGTGATCAACATCTTGATTTGTTACTATGGTCGCTCCAATTCGACTCCCAGCGTCTCGGTAATTTTCACAAAAACTTACCAAACACGTTTTTTGTTTGTGAATGATTCTTTTTAGCATATCATATTTGCTTACAAAGTCTCATTCGCTGTTAGCTTTGGTTGAAAAGACTTGTTGATATCTTGATTTAGGGCTAATAACGTACATCCCCCGCAATATCCCGAAATTACGGAAACCTCCCCCGATTTTTTGTAATTAACTACACCACCCCCATCCCCCCCATTTTAAAATATTTACTTACACTCCTCGGATTATTATTTAACAAAATTTTTCCTCCAAAAATTTCGATTTTACCCATCGTGATTTTTACAATTAAGCCCCTAAAAAAGCAATTTCCTCACTCCCACCATTTCTCCCTAAATATTTACAAATAAATCCTTGAAATATTTTTATTTATAAAATGGTCCAAATGTTAATATGTCTCAAAAAAATATTTATAAAGGAGCGGGGAGCGCGGGCACAGACGCCGGTCGACGAGGGTGCGGGTACGGCCGGCGAGTGGTCTATCCGTAAAATTTAGTTTTAAAATAAATAAAATTTGGTATAAATAAAAAAATCAAGGGGTCAATTTTTTAATTGATTAATATTAAATTTTGAATTATAAATTTTAAGTTTTAAAACCTTCAATGTCTTTTTTTTAAAAAATTTTATGTAAAACATGATAACAAATTCAGACTTATTTATAAATAAAAATATTGAAGGGGACTATTTGTAAACGTACAACATGAAACTTATAATTTCAAATTTTAAGTTTTCAAACCTTCAATGGCTTATTCTTAAAATTTAGCCATAAAATAAATAAAATATGGAGTTATTTATAAATAAAAATATTCCAGGGGTCTATTTTTAAATGTGCAAAAAGTCAAACTTATAATTTCAAAATTGAAGTTCGAAAACCTTCAATGTCTTTTTCATAAATTTTTATTTAGAAAATGATAAAAGGTCTAGACTTATTGATAAATAAAAATGTTCAAGCGATCTATTTTAAAATGTACAAACATGAAACTTGTAATTTAAAATTGTAAGTTTTCAAATCTCCATTAAATTAATCGTAAAATTCAGTTTTAAAATAAGTAAAATTTGGGCTTATTTATCAAAAAAACATTCAATGGTTCTATTTTCAAATGTGCAAACGTTAAACTTGTAATTTTAAATTTTAAGTTTTAAAACCTTCAATGTCTTTTTCGTAAAATTTAATTTAAAAATGAGAAAAATTTAGACTTATTTTTAAATAATAATATTCAAGGGGTCTGTTTATAAAATATTACAAATATGCAACTTGTAATTTCAAATTCTACGTTTTAAAACCTTCAGCGTCTTCTTGGTAAAATTTATTTATAAATAAAATTATTTACGGGCCCTATTTGTAATGTACAAATACTAAATTTGTAGTTCAAATTTTATTTTTTAAAACTTCAATTTCGGGGATTCTTATTAGAAAATTGATAAAAGTTGGGCTTACCTGTAAATAAAAAAATTTGAGGGGACTTTTTTGTAAATAGACAAAATATTGAACTTGTATTTTAAAATTTTATGTTTCAATACCTTCAACTCTTTTTTGTTCAATTTTCTGTAAAACGTATAGAGTTTCGACTTATTTATAATTAAAAAACTCAAGGGACTTATTTTGTAAATTTGCAAATATAAAATCTGTGATTAAATTTCTTATGTAGCGTTTATTTGTACAATATTAAAAATATTTGAGGTCCTTCTTATGAATTTTCATATAAAAATTATCAACATTTGGACTTTTGTATAAATAAAAAAAATTCAAGGGGCTTATTTATAAATATACAAATATTTGGGTTTATTTATAAAATATTTAAAATATTTCAGCTCCTTTGTAAATATTTTTTTTGAAATATTAACATTTGGACTTTTTTATAAATAAAAAACTTCATGGGGCTTATTTGTTAAAATACAAATATTATGATTTATTTATAAAATACTTAAAATAGTTCAGCTCCTTTATAAATGTTATTTTGAAAATATTAATATTTGGATTTTTTATAAATAAAAATATTTTAAGGGTTTATTTGTAAATATTTCGGGAGAAAGAGTGGGAGTGAGAAAATACGTTTTTAGGGGTTTAATTGTAAAAATAAAGGAGGGTAAAATCGGACTTTGTGGAGAAAAATTTGATTAAATGACAATAGGCGGGTGTAGGTAAATATTTTGAAAAGGGGGGTGGTGTAGGTAATTACGGAAATTCCGGGGGGTTTTCGTAATTACCGGATATTGCGGGTGGGTGTACGTAATTAGCCCTATCATTTATTATGTTTTGAAGATTGATATGATAAATACTAACTACTGTTCACATATTCATACCATCATATCTGAGTCCAACGGTCCTGAATTATGGTGATTTTGAAAATCGAATTATGTAATTAGTGATCAACATCTTGATTTGTTACTATGGTCGCTCCAATTCGACTCCCAGCGTCTCGGTAATTTTCACAAAAACTTACCAAACACGTTTTTTGTTTGTGAATGATTCTTTTTAGCATATCATATTTGCTTACAAAGTCTCATTCACTGTTAGCTTTGGTTGAAAAGACTTGTTGATATCTTGATTTAGGGCTAATAACGTACATCCCCCGCAATATCCCGAAATTACGGAAAACTCCCCCGATTTTTTGTAATTAACTACACCACCCCCATCCCCCCCATTTTAAAATATTTACTTACACTCCTCGGATTATTATTTAACAAAATTTTTCCTCCAAAAATTTCGATTTTACCCATCGTGATTTTTACAATTAAGCCCCTAAAAAAGCAATTTCCTCACTCCCACCATTTCTCCCTAAATATTTACAAATAAATCCTTGAAATATTTTTATTTATAAAATGGTCCAAATGTTAATATGTCTCAAAAAAATATTTATAAAGGAGCGGGGAGCGCGGGCACAGACGCCGGTCGACGAGGGTGCGGGTACGGCCGGCGAGTGGTCTATCCGTAAAATTTAGTTTTAAAATAAATAAAATTTGGTATAAATAAAAAAATCAAGGGGTCAATTTTTTAATTGATTAATATTAAATTTTGAATTATAAATTTTAAGTTTTAAAACCTTCAATGTCTTTTTTTTAAAAAATTTTATGTAAAACATGATAACAAATTCAGACTTATTTATAAATAAAAATATTGAAGGGGACTATTTGTAAACGTACAACATGAAACTTATAATTTCAAATTTTAAGTTTTCAAACCTTCAATGGCTTATTCTTAAAATTTAGCCATAAAATAAATAAAATATGGAGTTATTTATAAATAAAAATATTCCAGGGGTCTATTTTTAAATGTGCAAAAAGTCAAACTTATAATTTCAAAATTGAAGTTCGAAAACCTTCAATGTCTTTTTCATAAATTTTTATTTAGAAAATGATAAAAGGTCTAGACTTATTGATAAATAAAAATGTTCAAGCGATCTATTTTAAAATGTACAAACATGAAACTTGTAATTTAAAATTGTAAGTTTTCAAATCTCCATTAAATTAATCGTAAAATTCAGTTTTAAAATAAGTAAAATTTGGGCTTATTTATCAAAAAAACATTCAATGGTTCTATTTTCAAATGTGCAAACGTTAAACTTGTAATTTTAAATTTTAAGTTTTAAAACCTTCAATGTCTTTTTCGTAAAATTTAATTTAAAAATGAGAAAAATTTAGACTTATTTTTAAATAATAATATTCAAGGGGTCTGTTTATAAAATATTACAAATATGCAACTTGTAATTTCAAATTCTACGTTTTAAAACCTTCAGCGTCTTCTTGGTAAAATTTATTTATAAATAAAATTATTTACGGGCCCTATTTGTAATGTACAAATACTAAATTTGTAGTTCAAATTTTATTTTTTAAAACTTCAATTTCGGGGATTCTTATTAGAAAATTGATAAAAGTTGGGCTTACCTGTAAATAAAAAAATTTGAGGGGACTTTTTTGTAAATAGACAAAATATTGAACTTGTATTTTAAAATTTTATGTTTCAATACCTTCAACTCTTTTTTGTTCAATTTTCTGTAAAACGTATAGAGTTTCGACTTATTTATAATTAAAAAACTCAAGGGACTTATTTTGTAAATTTGCAAATATAAAATCTGTGATTAAATTTCTTATGTAGCGTTTATTTGTACAATATTAAAAATATTTGAGGTCCTTCTTATGAATTTTCATATAAAAATTATCAACATTTGGACTTTTGTATAAATAAAAAAAATTCAAGGGGCTTATTTATAAATATACAAATATTTGGGTTTATTTATAAAATATTTAAAATATTTCAGCTCCTTTGTAAATATTTTTTTTGAAATATTAACATTTGGACTTTTTTATAAATAAAAAACTTCATGGGGCTTATTTGTTAAAATACAAATATTATGATTTATTTATAAAATACTTAAAATAGTTCAGCTCCTTTATAAATGTTATTTTGAAAAATATTAATATTTGGATTTTTTATAAATAAAAATATTTTAAGGGTTTATTTGTAAATATTTCGGGAGAAAGAGTGGGAGTGAGAAAATACGTTTTTAGGGGTTTAATTGTAAAAATAAAGGAGGGTAAAATCGGACTTTGTGGAGAAAAATTTGATTAAATGACAATAGGCGGGTGTAGGTAAATATTTTGAAAAGGGGGGGTGGTGTAGGTAATTACGGAAATTCCGGGGGGCTTTTCGTAATTACCGGATATTGCGGGTGGGTGTACGTAATTAGCCCTATCATTTATTATGTTTTGAAGATTGATATGATAAATACTAACTACTGTTCACATATTCATACCATCATATCTGAGTCCAACGGTCCTGAATTATGGTGATTTTAAAAATCGAATTATGTAATTAGTGATCAACATCTTGATTTGTTACTATGGTCGCTCCAATTCGACTCCCAGCGTCTCGGTAATTTTCACAAAAACTTACCAAACACGTTTTTTGTTTGTGAATGATTCTTTTTAGCATATCATATTTGCTTACAAAGTCTCATTCACTGTTAGCTTTGGTTGAAAAGACTTGTTGATATCTTGATTTAGGGCTAATAACGTACATCCCCCGCAATATCCCTAAATTACGGAAAACTCCCCCGAATTTTTGTAATTACCTACACCACCCCCATCCCCCCCATTTTAAAATATTTACTTACACTCCTCGGATTATTATTTAACAAAATTTTTCCTCCAAAAATTTCGATTTTACCCTTCGTGATTTTTACAATTAAGCCCCTAAAAAAGCAATTTTCTCACTCCCACCTTTTCTCCCAAAATATTTACAAATAAATCCTTCAAATATTTTTATTTATAAAAAAGTCCAAATGTTAATATTTCTCAAAAAAATATTCATAAAGGAGCGGCGAGCGCGGGCGCAGACGCCGGTCGGCGAGGGTGCGGGTACGGCCGGCGAGTGGTCTATTCGTAAAATTTAGTTTTAAAATAAATAAAATTTGGTATAAATAAAAAATTCAAGGGGTCAATTTTTGAATTTATGAATATTAATTTTTAGTCTATAAATTTTAAGTTTTAAAACCTTCAATGTCTTTTTTTAAAAAAATTTTACGTAAAACATGATAACAAATTCAGACTTATTTATAAATAAAAATATTGAAGGGGACTATTTGTAAACGTACAACATGAAACTTATAATTTCAAATTTTAATTTTTCAAACCTTCAATGGCTTATTCTTAAAATTTAGCCTTGAAATAAATAAAATATGGAGTTATTTATAAATAAAAATATTCCAGGGGTCTATTTTTGAATGTGCAAAAAGTCAAACTTATAATTTCAAAATTTAAGTTCGAAAACCTTCAATGTCTTTTCCATAAATTTTTATTTAGAAAATGATAAAAGGTCTAGACTTATTGATAAATAAAAATATTCAAGCGATCTATTTTAAAATGTACAAAAATGAAACTTGTAATTTAAAATTGTAAGTTTTCAAATCTCCATTAAATTATTCGTAAAATTCAGTTTTAAAATAAGTAAAATTTTGGCTTATTTATCAAAAAAACATTCAATGGTTCTATTTTCAAATGTGCAAACGTTAAACTTGTAATTTTAAATTTTAAGTTTTAAAACCTTCAATGTCTTTTTCGTAAAATTTAATTTAAAAATGAGAAAAATTTAGACTTATTTTTAAATAATAATATTCAAGGGGTCTGTTTGTAAAATATTACAAATATGCAACTTGTAATTTCAAATTCTACGTTTGAAAACCTTCAGCGTCTTCTTTCTAAAATTTATTTAAAAAATAATAAAATTTGGACTTATTTATAAATAAATATGTTCTAGGGTTCTATTTATAAATGTACGAATATTAAACTTGTAATTTGAAATTTTAAGTTTCAAAACCTTCAATGTCTTTTTTGTAAAATTTTATTTCAAAGATGATAAAATTTTGAACTGATTTATAAATAAAATTATTTACGGGGCCTATTTGTAAATGTACAAATACTAAATTTGTAATTCAAATTTTAATTTTTAAAACTTCAATTTCGGGGATTCTTATTAGAAAATTGATAAAAGTTGGGCTTACGTGTAAATAAAAAAATTTGAGGGGTCTTTTTTGTAAATAGACAAAATATTGAACTTGTATTTTAAAATTTTATGTTTTAATACCTTCAACTCTTTTTTGTTCAATTTTCTGTAAAACGTATAGAGTTTCGACTTATTTATAATTAAAAAATTCAAGGGACTTATTTGTAAATTTGCAAATATAAAATCTGTGATTAAATTTCTTACGTAGCGTTTATTTGTAAAATATTAAAAATATTTGAGGTCCTTCTTATGAATTTTCATATAAAAATTATCAACATTTGGACTTTTGTATAAATAAAAAAATTCAAGGGGCTTATTTATAAATATACAAATATTTGGGTTTATTTATAAAATATTGAAAATATTTCAGCTCCTTTGTAAATATTTTTTTGAAATATTAACATTTGGACTTTTTTATAAATAGAAAACTTCATGGGGCTTATTTGTTAAAATACAAATATTATGATTTATTTATAAAATACTTAAAATAGTTCAGCTCCTTTATAAATGTTATTTTGAAAAATATTAATATTTGGATTTTTTATTAATAAAAATATTTTAAGGGTTTATTTGTAAATATTTTGGGAGAAAGAGTGGGAGTGAGAAAATAAGTTTTTAGGGGTTTAATTGTAAAAATAAAGGAGGGTGAAATCGGACTTTGTGCAGAAAAAGTTGATTAAATAACAATAGGCGGGTGTAGGTAAATATTTTGAAAAGGGGGGTGGTGTAGGTAGTTACGGAAATTCCGGGGGGTTTTCGTAATTACCGGATATTGCGGGTGGGTGTACGTAATTAGCCCTATCATTTATTATGTTTTGAAGATTGATATTATAAATACTAACTACTGTTCACATATTCATACCATAATATCTGAGTCCAACGGTCCTGAATTATGGTGATTTTAAAAATCGAATTACGTAATTAGTGATCAACATCTTGATTTGTTACTATGGTCGCTCCAATTCGACTCCCAGCGTCTCGGTAATTTTCACAAAAACTTACCAAACACGTTTTTTGTTTGTGAATGATTCTTTTTAGCATATCATATTTGCTTGCAAAGTCTCATTCACTGTTAGCTTTGGTTGAAAAGACTTGTTGATATCTTGATTTTGGGCTAATAACGTACATCCCCCGCAATATCCCTAAATTACGGAAAACTCCCCCGAATGTTTGTAATTACCTACACCACCCCCTTCCCCCCCATTTTAAAATATTTACTTACACTCCTCGGATTATTATTTAACAAAATTTTTCCTCCAAAAATTTCGATTTTACCCTTCGTGATTTTTAAAATTAAGCCACTAAAAAAGCAATTTTCTCACTCCCACCTTTTCTCCCAAAATATTTACAAATAAATCCTTGAAATATTTTTATTTCTAAAAAAGTCCAAATGTTAATATGACTCAAAAAAATATTCATAAAGGAGCGGCGAGCGCGGGCGCAGACGCCGGTCGGCGAGGGTGCGGGTACGGCCGGCGAGTGGTCTATTCGTAAAATTTAGCTGTCAAATAAATAAAATTTGGTATAAATAAAAAATTCAAGGGGTCGATTTTTGAATTTGTGAATATTAAATTTTTAATTATAAATTTTAAGTTTTTAAACCTTCAATGTCTGTTTTTTAAAAATTTTACGTAAAACATGATAACAAATTCAGACTTATTTATAAATAAAAATATTGAAGGGGACTATTTGTAAACGTACAACATGAAACTTATAATTTCAATTTTTAATTTTTCAAACCTTCAATGGCTTATTCTTAAAATTTAGCCTTGAAATAAATAAAATATGGAGTTATTTATAAATAAAAATATTCCAGGGGTCTATTTTTGAATGTGCAAAAAGTCAAACTTATAATTTCAAAATTTAAGTTCGAAAACCTTCAATGTCTTTTCCATAAATTTTTATTTAGAAAATGATAAAAGGTCTAGACTTATTGATAAATAAAAATATTCAAGCGATCTATTTTAAAATGTACAAAAATGAAACTTGTAATTTAAAATTGTAAGTTTTCAAATCTCCATTAAATTATTCGTAAAATTCAGTTTTAAAATAAGTAAAATTTTGGCTTATTTATCAAAAAAACATTCAATGGTTCTATTTTCAAATGTGCAAACGTTAAACTTGTAATTTTAAATTTTAAGTTTTAAAACCTTCAATGTCTTTTTTGTAAAATTTAATTTAAAAATGAGAAAAATTTAGACTAATTTCTAAATAATAATATTCAAGGGGTCTGTTTGTAAAATATTACAAATATGCAACTTGTAATTTCAAATTCTACGTTTTAAAACCTTCAGCGTCTTCTTTGTAAAATTTATTTAAAAAATAATAAAATTTGGACTTATTTATAAATAAATATGTTCTAGGGTTCTATTTATAAATGTACAAATATTAAACTTGTAATTTGAAATTTTAAATTTTAAAACCTTCAATGTCTTTTTTGTAAAATTTTATTTCAAAGATGATAAAATTTTGAACTTATTTATAAATAAAATTATTTACGGGGCCTATTTGTAAATGTACAAATACTAAATTTGTAATTCAAATTTTAATTTTTAAAACTTCAATTTCGGGGATTCTTATTAGAAAATTGATAAAAGTTGGGCTTACGTGTAAATAAAAAAATTTGCGGGGTCTTTTTTGTAAATAGACAAAATATTGAACTTGTATTTTAAAATTTTATGTTTTAATACCTTCAACTCTTTTTTGTTCAATTTTCTGTAAAACGTATAGAGTTTCGACTTATTTATAATTAAAAAATTCAAGGGACTTATTTGTAAATTTGCAAATATAAAATCTGTGATTAAATTTCTTACGTAGCGTTTATTTGTAAAATATTAAAAATATTTGAGGTCCTTCTTATGAATTTTCATATAAAAATTATCAACATTTGGACTTTTGTATAAATAAAAAAATTCAAGGGGCTTATTTATAAATATACAAATATTTGGGTTTATTTATAAAATATTGAAAATATTTCAGCTCCTTTGTAAATATTTTTTTGAAATATTAACATTTGGACTTTTTTATAAATAGAAAACTTCATGGGGCTTATTTGTTAAAATACAAATATTATGATTTATTTATAAAATACTTAAAATAGTTCAGCTCCTTTATAAATGTTATTTTGAAAAATATTAATATTTGGATTTTTTATTAATAAAAATATTTTAAGGGTTTATTTGTAAATATTTTGGGAGAAAGAGTGGGAGTGAGAAAATAAGTTTTTAGGGGTTTAATTGTAAAAATAAAGGAGGGTGAAATCGGACTTTGTGCAGAAAAAGTTGATTAAATAACAATAGGCGGGTGTAGGTAAATATTTTGAAAAGGGGGGTGGTGTAGGTAGTTACGGAAATTCCGGGGGGTTTTCGTAATTACCGGATATTGCGGGTGGGTGTACGTAATTAGCCCTATCATTTATTATGTTTTGAAGATTGATATTATAAATACTAACTACTGTTCACATATTCATACCATAATATCTGAGTCCAACGGTCCTGAATTATGGTGATTTTAAAAATCGAATTACGTAATTAGTGATCAACATCTTGATTTGTTACTATGGTCGCTCCAATTCAACTCCCAGCGTCTCGGTAATTTTCACAAAAACTTACCAAACACGTTTTTTGTTTGTCAATGATTCTTTTTAGCATATCATATTTGCTTGCAAAGTCTCATTCACTGTTAGCTTTGGTTGAAAAGACTTGTTGATATCTTGATTTAGGGCTAATAACGAACATCCCCCGCAATATCCCTAAATTACGGAAAACTCCCCCGAATTTTTGTAATTACCTACACCCCCCCCATCCCCCCCATTTTAAAATATTTACTTACACTCCTCGGATTATTATTTAACAAAATTTTTCCTCCAAAAATTTCGATTTTACCCTTCGTGATTTTTACAATTAAGCCCCTAAAAAAGCAATTTTCTCACTCCCACCTTTTCTCCCAAAATATTTACAAATAAATCCTTGAAATATTTTTATTTATAAAAAAGTCCAAATGTTAATATGACTCAAAAAAATATTCATAAAGGAGCGGCGAGCGCGGGCGCAGACGCCGGTCGGCGAGGGTGCGGGTACGGCCGGCGAGTGGTCTATTCGTAAAATTTAGTTTGAAAATAAATAAAATTTGGTATAAATAAAAAATTCAAGGGGTCCATTTTTGAATTTGTGAATATTAAATTTTTAATTATAAATTTTAGGTTTTAAAACCTTCAATGTCTTTTTTTTTAAAAATTTACGTAAAACATGATAACAAATTCAGACTTATTTATAAATAAAAATATTGAAGTGGACTATTTGTAAACGTACAACATGAAACTTATAATTTCAAATTTTAAGTTTTCAAACCTTCAATGGCTTATTCTTAAATTTAGCCTTGAAATAAATAAAATATGGAGTTATTTATAAATAAAAATATTCCAGGGGTCTATTTTTAAATGTGCAAAAAGTCAAACTTATAATTTCAAAATTTAAGTTCGAAAACCTTCAATGTCTTTTTCATAAATTTTTATTTAGAAAATGATAAAAGGTCTAGACTTATTGATCAACAAAAATATTCAAGCGATCTATTTTAAAATGTACAAACATGAAACTTGTAATTTAAAATTGTAAGTTTTCAAATCTCCATCAAATTATTCGTAAAATTCAGTTTTAAAATAAGTAAAATTTGTGCTTATTTATCAAAAAAACATTCAATGGTTCTATTTTCAAATGTGCAAACGTTAAACTTGTAATTTTAAATTTTAAGTTTTAAAACCTTCAATGTCTTTTTTGTAAAATTTAATTTAAAAATGAGAAAAATTTAGACTTATTTTTAAATAATAATATTCAAAGGGTCTGTTTGTAAAACGTTACAAATATGCAACTTGTAATTTCAAATTCTACGTTTTAAAACCTTCAGCGTCTTCTTTGTAAAATTTATTTAAAAAATAATAAAATTGGGACTTATTTATAAATAAATATGTTCTAGGGTTCTATTTATAAATGTACAAATATTAAACTTGTAATTTGAAATTTTAAGTTTTAAAACCTTCAATGTCTTTTTTGTAAAATTTTATTTCAAAGATGATAAAATTTTGAACTTATTTATAAATAAAATTATTTACGGGGCCTATTTGTAAACGTAAAAATACTAAATTTGTAATTCAAATTTTATTTTTTAAAACTTCAATTTCGGGGATTCTTATTAGAAAATTGATAAAAGTTGGGCTTACGTGTAAATAAAAAAATTTGAGGGGTCTTTTTTGTAAATAGGCAAAATATTGAACTTGTATTTTAAAATTTTATGTTTTAATACCTTCAACCCTTTTTTGTTCAATTTTCTGTAAAACGTATAGAGTTTCGACTTATTTATAATTAAAACATTCAAGGGACTTATTTGTAAATTTGCAAATATAAAATCTGTGATTAAATTTCTTATGTAGCGTTTATTTGTAAAATATTAAAAATATTTGAGGTCCTTCTTATGAATTTTCATATAAAAATTATCAACATTTGGACTTTTCTATAAATAAAAAAAATTCAAGGGGCTTATTTATAAATATACGAATATTTGGGTTTATTTATGAAATATTTAAAATATTTCAGCTCCTTTGTAAATATTTTTTTGAAATATTAACATTTGGACTTTTTTATAAATAAAAAACTTCATGGGGCTTATTTGTTAAAATACAAATATTATGATCTATTTATAAAATACTTAAAATAGTTCAGCTCCTTTATAAATGTTATTTTGAAAAATATTAATATTTGGATTTTTTATAAATAAAAATATTTTAAGGGTTTATTTGTAAATATTTTGGGAGAAAGAGTGGGAGTGAGAAAATAAGTTTTTAGGGGTTTAATTGTAAAAATAAAGGAGGGTAAAATCGGACTTTGTGGAGAAAAATTTGATTAAATAACAATAGGCGGGTGTAGGTAAATATTTTGAAAAGGGGGGTGGCGTAGGTAATTACGGAAATACCGGGTGGTTTTCGTAATTACCGGATATTGCGGGCGGGTGTACGTAATTAGCCCTATCATTTATTATGATTGAAAATTGAAATGATAAATACTAACTACTGTTCACATATTCATACCATCATACTTAAGTCCAACGGTCCTGAATTATGGTGATTTCAAAAATCGAATTATGTAATTAGTGATCAACATCTTGATTTGTTACTATGGTCAATTCCACTCCCAGCGTCCCGGTAATTTTCACAAAAACTTACCAAACACGTTTTTTGTTTGTGAATGATTCTTTTTAGCATATCATATTTGCTTACAAAGTCTCATTCACTGTTAGCTTCGGTTGAAAAGACTTGTTGATATCTTGATTTAGGGCTAATAACGTACATCCCCCGCAATATCCCTAAATTACGGAAAACTCCCCCGAATTTTTGTAATTACCTACACCACCCCCATCCCCCCCATTTTAAAATATTTACTTACACTCCTCGGATTATTATTTAACAAAATTTTTCCTCCAAAAATTTCGATTTTACCCTTCGTGATTTTTACAATTAAGCCCCTAAAAAAGCAATTTTCTCACTCCCACCTTTTCTCCCAAAATATTTACAAATAAATCCTTGAAATATTTTTATTTATAAAAAAGTCCAAATGTTAATATGACTCAAAAAAATATTTATAAAGGAGCGGCGAGCGCGGGCGCAGACGCCGGTCGGCGAGGGTGCGGGTACGGCCGGCGAGTGGTCTATTCGTAAAATTTAGTTTGAAAATAAATAAAATTTGGTATAAATAAAAAATTCAAGGGGTCCATTTTTGAATTTGTGAATATTAAATTTTTAATTATAAATTTTAGGTTTTAAAACCTTCAATGTCTTTTTTTTAAAAATTTTACGTAAAACATGATAACAAATTCAGACTTATTTGTAAATAAAAATATTGAAGGGGACTATTTGTAAACGTACAACATGAAACTTATAATTTCAAATTTTAAGTTTTCAAACCTTCAATGGCTTATTCTTAAAGTGTAGCCTTAAAATAAATAAAATATGGAGTCATTTATAAATAAAAATATTCCAGGGGTCTATTTTTCAATGTGCAAAAAGTCAAACTTATAATTTCCAAATTTAAGTTCGAAAACCTTCAATGTCTTTTCCATAAATTTTTATTTAGAAAAGAAGAAAAGGTCTAGACTTATTGATAAATATAAATATTCAAGCGATCTATTTTAAAATGTACAAACATGAAACTTGTAATTTAAAATTGTAAGTTTTCAAATCTCCATTAAATTATTCGTAAAATTCAGTTTTAAAATAAGTAAAATTTGGGCTTATTTATCAAAAAAACATTCAATGGTTCTATTTTCAAATGTGCAAACGTTAAACTTGTAATTTTAAATTTTAAGTTTTAAAACCTTCAATGTCTTTTTCGTAAAATTTAATTTAAAAATGAGAAAAATTTAGACTTATTTTTAAATAATAATATTCAAGGGGTCTGTTTGTAAAATATTACAAATATGCAACTTGTAATTTCAAATTCTACGTTTTAAAACCTTCAGCGTCTTCTTTCTAAAATTTATTTAAAAAATAATGAAATTTGGACTTATTTATAAATAAATATGTTCTAGGGTTCTATTTATAAATGTATCAATATTAAACTTGTAATTTGAAATTTTAAGTTTCAAAACCTTCAATGTCTTTTTTGTAAAATTTTATTTCAAAGATGATAAAATTTTGAACTTATTTATAAATAAAATTATTTACGGGGCCTATTTGTAAATGTACAAATACTAAATTTGTAATTCAAATTTTAAATTTTAAAACTTCAATTTCGGGGATTCTTATTAGAAAATTGATAAAAGTTGGGCTTACGTGTAAATTAAAAAATTTGAGGGGTCTTTTTTGTAAATAGACAAAATATTGAACTTGTATTTTAAAATTTTATGTTTTAATACCTTCCAATCTTTTTTGTTCAATTTTTTGTAAAACGTATAGAGTTTCGACTTATTTATAATTAAAAAATTCAAGGGACTTATTTGTAAATTTGCAAATATAAAATCTGTGATTAAATTTCTTATGTAGCGTTTATTTGTAAAATATTAAAAATATTTTAGGTCCTTCTTATGAATTTTCATATAAAAATTATCAACATTTGGACTTTTCTATAAATAAAAAAAATTCAAGGGGCTTATTTATAAATATACAAATATTTGGGTTTATTTATGAAATATTTAAAATATTTCAGCTCCTTTGTAAATATTTTTTTGAAATATTAACATTTGGACTTTTTTATAAATAAAAAACTTCATGGGGCTTATTTGTTAAAATACAAATATTATGATTTATTTATAAAATACTTAAAATAGTTCAGCTCCTTTATAAATGTTATTTGGAAAAATATTAATATTTGGATTTTTTATAAATAAAAATATTTTAAGGGTTTATTTGTAAATATTTTGGGAGAAAGAGTGGGAGTGAGAAAATAAGTTTTTAGGGGTTTAATTGTAAAAATAAAGGAGGGTAAAATCTGACTTTGTGGAGAAAAATTTTATTAAATGACAATAGGCGGGTGTAGGTAAATATTTTGAAAAGGGGGGGTGGTGTAGGTAATTACGGAAATTCCGGGGGGTTTTCGTAATTATCGGATATTGCGGGTGGGTGTACGTAATTAGCCCTATCATTTATTATGTTTTGAAGATTGATATGATAAATACTAACTACTGTTCACATATTCATACCATCATATCTGAGTCCAACGGTCCTGAATTATGGTGATTTTAAAAATTGAATTATGTAATTAGCGATCAACATCTTGATTTGTTACTATGGTCGCTCCAATTCGACTCCCAGCGTATCGGTAATTTTCACAAAAACATACCAAACACGTTGTTTGTTTGTGAATGATTCTTTTTAGCATATCATATTTGCTTCGCAAAGTCTCATTTCCACCTGTTTAGCTTTGGTTGGAAAAGACTTGTGGATATCTTGTGATATAGGGCTAATAAGTAATCCCCGTTAAATATCCCTAAATTACGGGACAACTCCCCCGATATTTTTGTTAAGACCTCATCACACCCCCCCCCCCCCCCCCCCCAATTTTAAAGTATTAACTTACAATCCTCGGATTATTATTTAACAAAATTTTTCCTCCAAAAATTTTGATTTTACCCTTCGTGATTTTTAAAATTAAGCCACTAAAAAAGCAATTTTCTCACTCCCACCTTTTCTCCCAAAATATTTATAAATAAATCCTTGAAATATTTTTATTTATAAAAAAGTCCAAATGTTAATATGTCTCAAAAAAATATTCATAAAGGAGCGGTGAGCGCGGGCGCAGACGCCGGTCGGCGAGGGTGCGGGTACGGCCGGCGAGTGGTCTATTCGTAAAATTTAGCTTTAAAATAAATAAAATTTGGTATAAATAAAAAATTCAAGGGGTCGATTTTTGAATTTGTGAATATTAAATTTTTAATTATAAATTTTAGGTTTTAAAACCTTCAATGTCTTTTTTTTAAAAATTTTACGTAAAACATGATAACAAATTCAGACTTATTTATAAATAAAAATATTGAAGGGGACTATTTGTAAACGTACAACACGAAACTTATAATTTCAAATTTTAAGTTTTCAAACCTTCAATGGCTTATTCTGAAAGTTTAGCCTTAAAATAAATAAAATATGGAGTTATTTATAAATAAAAATATTCCAGGGGTCTACTTTTAAATGTGCGAAAAGTCAAACTTATAATTTCAAAATTTAAGTTCGAAAACCTTCAATGTCTTTTTCATAAATTTTTATTTAGAAAATGATAAAAGGTCTAGACTTATTGATAAATAAAAATATTCAAGCGATCTATTTTAAAATGTACAAACATGAAACTTGTAATTTAAAATTGTAAGTTTTCAAATCTCCATTAAATTATTCCTAAAATTCAGTTTTAAAATAAGTACAATTTGGGCTTATTTATCAAAAAAACATTCAATGGTTCTATTTTCAAATGTGCAAACGTTAAACTTGTAATTTTAAATTTTAAGTTTTAAAACCTTCAATGTCTTTTTTGTAAAATTTAATTTAAAAATGAGAAAAATTTAGACTTATTTTTAGAAAATAATATTCAAGGGGTCTGTTTGTAAAATATTACAAATATGCAAGTTGTAATTTCAAATTCTACGTTTTAAAACCTTCAGCGTCTTCTTTGTAAAATTTATTTAAAAAATAATAAAATTTGGACTCATTTATAAATAAATATGTTCTAGGGTTCTATTTATAAATTTACAAATATTAAACTTGTAATTTGAAATTTTAAGTTTTAAAACCTTCAATGTCTTTTTTGTAAAATTTTATTTCAAAGATGATAAAATTTTGAACTTCTTTATAAATAAAATTATTTACGGGGCCTATTTGTAAATGTACAAATACTAAATTTTTAATTCAAATTTTAATTTTTAAACCTTCAATTTCGGGGATTCTTATTAGAAAATTGATAAAAGTTGGGCTTACGTGTAAATAAAAAAATTTGAGGGGTCTTTTTTGTAAATAGACAAAATATTGAACTTGTATTTTAAAATTTTATGTTTTAATACCTTCAACTCTTTTTTTTTCAATTTTCTGTAAAACGTATAGAGTTTCGACTTATTTATAATTAAAACATTCAAGGGACTTATTTGTAAATTTGTAAATATAAAATCTGTGATTAAATTTCGTATGTAGCGTTTATTTGTAAAATATTAAAAATATTTGAGGTCCTTCTTATGAATTTTCATACAAAAAATATCAACATTTGGACTTTTGTATAAATAAAAAAAATTCAAGGGGCTTATTTATAAATATACAAATATTTGGGTTTATTTATAAAATATTTAAAATATTTCAGCTCCTTTGTAAATATTTTTTTGAAATATTAACATTTGGACTTTTTTTATAAATAAAAAACTTCATGGGGCTTATTTGTTAAAATACAAATATTATGATTTATTTATAAAATACTTAAAATAGTTCAGCTCCTTTATAAATGTTATTTCGAAAAATATTAATATTTGGATTTTTTATAAATAAAAAT
>RXID01017453.1:0-36767 GCA_005019695.1 Trichopus zeylanicus subsp. travancoricus
GAGGGACGGAGGGAGGGACGGAGGGAGAGGGAGGGTTTTTTGTTATTTTTATGTGCACCATACAAAGAAGAACATGAGCTGTTATTTTTATTGATTCAAATACTTTTTTGTACTCAGATTTGAGTAAAGGAGCAGTAAGAAATCAAGAAACATGAGTCCGTTGGAACGATATTGCAGTAGAATTGTTTGTTCAATTCTTGTAATATTAGCTTGTAACTGAATCCACATAAATGGGAAAAACTGAACCTTCAGATTTCATACCTTATTTGAAGATCCAAACATTTAATCAAGATAAGCCAACTTTAGTTTGATTCCTGCAGGACACCAATAACTTTTTATTGAGTCAAATAGTGCCTAAATGTTGATCCTTCAACCACCACTAACTTTTTCTATAAAACCTAAGTTATCTTAATTGTCTTCTCGCCTCAGTCACTACTCTCCATTTCTTAGCTTGCAACTATTGAGCTTATGTGAGGAGGTTTATGCAACTAGAAGATGAGAACAAAAGACACATTGACAAACGCGTAACAATGGTTATGACTTTTTAAAGTGCACTCAAATTAGGCAAAACTTTTTTGTAGGGAAGATGGTGGATTAGAAAAAAATAAAAAGGATAGTTGGACACAAGTGTAGCGTGTGAGTAGAGGTCAAGTTTACAATAATTTGCCAAAACAACACGAAGACACAGAAAATGAAAAACGGAAGAGCAGGAAGAGGATCTTCTTTTTCCAGAAGGCGCATCCTAAGACCCTAATCACACCCCTCACGCTTACAAGAACAACAAACAAGACGAAAGAGAAACAGAGTAAGAGTAGCAACAAGATCTTCTACCAGCAAACAGGCCCACCATAAAACCCTAATCCAGTCACTCACGAACGCTCTTTCCCAACCAAAAGAACCTCATAGACTCCACCTAAAAACCTAACCCGGGAACCCAACGAAAGATTTTCACAATTCCACCCCTTTGAAGCCCAAGAACCTAAGGAAAGAATCTTACATTTTCGTGTAAGACCCTTTGAAACCCTAGAAACCAAAGAAAGAACCGAAGAATTCCAACCAATACCCTCTGGAACCCTAGAAACCTAGGGGAAGAACCCCACAATCTCAGCCGAAACCGTCCGAAACCCTAGATCTCAGGGAAAGAACTCCCCCAATCCCACCAAATGCCGTCCGAACCCTATATCCAAGGAAAGAACACCACAATCCCATCAAACGCCGTCCAAACCCTAGATCTCAGGGAAAGAACTCCGCAACCCCACCAAACGCCGCCCGAAATATTAGATCCCAGGAAAAAAAACTCCGCAATCCAACCAAACGCCGTCCGAACCCTAGATCCCAGGGAAAGAACTCCGCAATCCCACCAAACGCCATCCAAAAAACTAGATGCTAGGAAAAAAAACTCCACAATCCCACCAAATGCCGTCCGAAACACTAGATCGCAGGGGAAGAACTAAAAACACGCCGAAAGCATAGAAGTCAAAGAAAGAACTCCGTAATTCCAACCAAATCCTCTGCAAGACTTAGATCCTAGAGAAAGACTCGCGGAAACAAAACCCAATCGAAACTTAAGCATCAAATGCAAGGCACATCGCCAAATTCACAAACAATGCCCAAAAGAAACCCAAAGAAAAAACGAAAACGTAGAGAAGAAAAGAGGAGGGAAGAAACCGTACCTTCGTCTTCCATCATCCAGCCCACATCGGAGACCCGACGACAACATCGCCGGCCTCCTGGCCCTTCCCTGCCATCGCACTACTCCTACTCACGCCATCGCTCGCCATCGCTCGAGACCTCAGACGCTCCGGCCCGCTCCTTCGCGTATATAGAGTGATTATTTGCGTACAGGTCCCTATAAAGTTGCCTAATTGCATAACTCCTATCAGATTCTTGGGGGAATTTCTGGAAATTTGACTTTACTATGTATAAGTCCCTGAATGTTTTATAATTATATAGCCGTCCCTGAAATCTGTGTACATTTTATACATAAATCCTTAGACTTACATGACATAAATTTTTAAATCAAGGTGGTTAAAAGCTAATGAGGGACGACAAATTCATAAAATAATTCTGTTCACCCATAAATTGAAATTCTGCACTCAATTCTGGTTCTTATTCTAGTTTGGAGGGTGTTTTTATGTACCATGCCCCTTTCTTCAGGTTTGGGTGAAGTTTTGCTAAGGGGTTTCTCTTCCTGTGATGTCTAGAGAGCTGTAATTGGCTTGATACATATGTTTGTGTATTAGAAGGCATCTAGGATATTTGGTCATTCTCATCATCTGATAGAGGTCCAATGATGACGATAAAACATGTATGATTGCTTAAAGCAAAGTTGTCCAGTCCTTTGAAATTCTTATTTTCTCTTCCAGGGATGTAAGTGCACCCTTAAGGTGGGTTCTATAGGTTCTCATCACTATTCTCAGCAACATATAATGGGTTATATGGTCTGTTGTCCTTGCTAGCAAGTTGTCCTTTGTGAAAGTAATGGTGGGAGTTTGACGAGCGTATAAAGACTCCATCAACTTTGTGAGATTCATTTCAATGGCTTAGGAGTGGTGGAGACCCTAGGAGTAGCCTCAACTTAGAAATTAGAAATTATTTTAATTTAAAGTGCACTATCAAGTATTGTGGATTCCAGCAGGTGAAAGCCCCTATTATTAATTATACCAACAATTATCAAGAATATCTTAAAATAAGAAAACTTAGCTAATAAAATAAAGACATAAAAAAATATTTGATTGGTTTTAAGAGATGATACATGGCTTAAGTAAGGGTATATCATCACTTTATAACAAATATTAATATAAAATTATAGAAAGCATGAAAGAAATAAAGAACAAATAAAGAGAAGAGAAAAGGCTTTGGTGTGTGCTGCTGCCTCACCCCTTGTGCTAGACACATGGCATCTAATCCAAATCGACTTGGTCTTTAGTAGGTATTGATGGCATCACCTGATGTGATATGGAAGGAAATAGGAGAAATTTAAAATGTTTTCAATAGCTTTAAACATTAGTGATAACTTTATATGGTTTAGTGGCATCACTAACGTCTTATAAGGTTGCGAATAGCTTTGAAAACTATGTTGTCAACTACTTTTGGGGTTGACTAGGTTGAGTGGTCTGTCGTCAACTACTTCTAGGATTGACTAATTTAAGGGGTGCACTGTCAACTGCTTCTAGAGTTGATTAGCATGAAGGGTATATTGCCAACTACTTCTGGGGTTGACTAGCTTGAAGAGTGTGTCATCAACTACTTCAAGGGTTGACTAGCTTGAAGTGTGTGTTATCAACTACTTCAAAGGTTGACTTGCTTGAGGGGATGCATCATCAACTACTTGTGGAGGCTAATTGGCTTAAGAATTGCATCATCAATTGCTTGTGAGGTTGACTAGTTTGAGGATTGATCATCAACTACTTGTGGGGTTGATTAGCTTTAAGGGTGCATCGTCAATTGCTTCTAGGGATTGACTAGCTTGAGGGCTGTATCATCAACTATTTGTGAGGTTGACTAGCTTTGAGGGTGTATCATCAATGGCTTCTTAGCTTAAAGTGTAACCAATAGCTTTAAGCATATTGGAATTTAACTTCTTTGATTTGGTAGTGTCGCCAATAGTTTATGAGATTGGGTATAACTTTAGAGTATTATCAAAGGATTTTTTGTAGCACACCCAGCGAGATTCAGTTTGACCTTATTTAATTATAATCAGACTAGCTTTGGTTTAGATCAAGGTGGCAACATCACCCATTATTCATGGTCTTAGAGTATCACTAAAAATTTAGCACACCCAGTAGCACTTAGTTTAACCCTAATTAGCTTCGTTGGGGCTAATATTGTTTAGGTTTGAGTTCGATTTGGATCAGTTCAACACTCAACTTTGATTTGAGTTTCAATGATTTAACTCAATATTTAAAACTTGATTGAATTGTGATTCACTAATTCCTTGGAAGATAGTGACATGTTCCGAACTCTTGGTGATTGGGTTCGCACTGACGCTTTATAGCATGATCAGGGGAACTATGTAAGACATAAAAGTTACTAAATGTTGAGTATTGAATCCGCCAAGCTTAGCATTGATCTTTAAAAGAATATTTGTCAGATACTAATCATTGACTCTAGTTCAAGTAATACTAATTTTGATTCAAATCTGATTCAATTCAGTTCAATGTTTAGGGTTTGATTTTGGTTCAAGTTTAATTTCATTTAGCTCGAGTCAAGTTTGACCTTGTGTTGGACCTTTGTTGAGTTTGGGTCTACTGGACTTTAGCTCAAGTTCAAATCAATTTAGTTCAACATGGTTTTAGTTCAGGTCCAACCTAGCTTGGTTTTGGTTTGACTTTGAGCTTAGTTCAATCTTGATTTAACTTGATTTTGAATTGAGCCAACTTGAACTTGATTAGGGTTGGGATTAAAATAATTAGATTTAGATTAACTAAACTTGGACCTTGGGCCTAGCTCAATTTGGATTAACTATAAAAAAAGAATTTGGAATTCTTTTTGAACATTAACCAATTATTCTGTCTTTATCGCATTCATAATCGTAAAAAGTGGAAGTGGATTGAAATGAAATTGCAATTCTGAATCCATTTATTTTTTACTACACAATTTGATCATAATATCATACATAATAGGTAGAGATCCATTTTGATATTCTATACAAGACTCTATAAGTGTCTGTAAGGTAAGTGGCAGGGTTTTTTTCTAGAAATATTTTATTAACTCATTTCTATTTGTACCTGTCGAAAATATTCTTCGTTCCTTCGTCTCCTCTCACTTGATACGTATTGATAAAAGACATGGATTTCATTGCTATGGTTCGGACAGAAGGAAGTGCAAAGGTTCAAGAAGATGCGCTAGTAAGACCTATAACCTTGCAAATCGGTAAGAAGTGCATATAGCACGCCAAGGACTCTAAGCCACTACGCCGAATCCCATGTACGCCGATACCATGATATAGCCACTACCGCTACTGATAGTGCAAAGGAATCGACAGCGTCCCTCGAAGTGCCGGTTCTCGATACGCAATGATTTGCCCTTATGAATGCCAGGATTTTCATGATCCCATTCATAGTAAATCCGTAGATACAGACCAAAGCACTTAACTCTGTGCGTTTTCGGCACAGTGTGATAATCCGCTTAAAAGGGGCAGAGCAAAAAGAAATAGGCTAATCCTGGTCTATACCAGGTATGTCCCATCAAACCCTGACGCGTCAGTTGGGGAAGAAGAAGAATTCCCTGTCATGTCTCCATAAGCTAACCCTCTCTCTTCCTTTTAGTAAGCTAAAAAACTAATCAAAATAGAGGAAGCCAATGAACCCGCTTTTCCCAGGTGAAAGAGTAAGGAGGGTTCTTTTGCCACGGGATAAATAGAGGAAGCGCGCTCAGTCCCCATGATCTTTCATATTCATAAGTGAAGTCAGGTTCTAGAGTCAGCGTTATAATCATTCCCTCATGCTGTATGAGCAAGCAACCCCTGCCTGTGAGTTGTAGGAGTATCCCAGGAGCAAGATGGATTATAAGTAAGGTGCGAGTCAGCCAACGTTCGAATCCTGGGTTATCAAGAAAGTCAAGTGCAAGATGAGAAGTAAACGTTCAAAGGCTTAAGAAGGTGATAAAGTCCGCCCCTGGTTCTGAAGCTAGAGCTAGTCAGTCCCTGGTAAGCTAGTACAGATATCGTAAGGGATGGGAGAAAGTCAGGTTGACTTCTTTTCGAAGCAAGGAATCCTTCCAAGCCGTAAGCATTGGCTAAGCAATGGAAGTCAGAGGTGGATCTGCATCCGCCAGTGTCTTAGTTGTGGAGTGTTATAATGTCAGGTGTGATAAATTAGTCCCACATCGGATATTGGATAGATAGGGTCCAATATATATAGTGAAAAAGGCCTATATCCCATAAACTTAAGCTTTTAGAATAGTTTGGTGTTCGGCCCACTATATTATTCCGGTTCGACACTCTTTCGACTCCCCCAACAAATGGTATCAGAGCTTTAGGTTCGAACCTGTGCAAATTTTTAAGACTGAAATTACTGTGACGGTGCGACTGAATTGAGTCACATGTTAGTTTCTCTTAAAAAATCAAAAGAATGAGACAAAAACCCGTTGATATGGGTCACACGATGGAACTGATCGAGTAAAAGAGTTCTTGATTAAGAGTGTTAAAACTGATGTGGTCAAATCACACCTGAAGAGAGAGATTGTTATAATGTCAGGTGTGATAAATTAGTCCCACATCGGATATTGGATAGATAGGGTCCAATATATATAGTGAAAAAGACTCATATCTCATAAGCTTAAGCTTTTGGAATAGTTTGAAGTCCGGCTCACTATATTATTCCGATTAGACACTCTTTCGGCTCCCCCAACAGTGGAGGGGCTCTACTTTACAAAGATCTCGTTCTTCCTACTTCGCCAATGAAAGAAGAATAAAGCGATATATCTAAACAGTCTTCCTTGAGTGAATGGAGGATTTCCTCATAGTCTCCCTTGTTATTCTCCATCTCTAGGGAGACGCCCAGAGCCCTGCAAGGCTCTTGTAGTAGATTAACTTGATGCAAGGCTGACTCCTATCTAGATCAGCAAAGAAGATCCAGATCGTACAGTCCAAGTCGGGTCCTTACTGTCCCCATAAGCCCGAGTTCGACTAGAAAACTTTCCCTGGGACAATAGCGATAGCGATGTGTTTGCCTTGGCCGTCTCAGACATGTCAGGGATCAATTCGACGATCATTACACACTGATTTCTTTAGAATTTGAATTACGACGATCATTATGACACACGATCATTACACACTAATTTCTTTAGAATTTGAATTACGACGATCATTACGACACACGATCATTACACACACGATCATTACACCGATCATTACACACGATCATTACGACGATCATTACACACTGATCATTACACATCATTCATTACCAACCTTGGCACATTTTGTTATGTCAAGATGCCCTTTGGGCGATAAAATGTAGGAGCCACCTATCAGAGGTTGGTTAACAAGATTTTCAAAGACCAGCTCGGCCGCAACGTGGAAGCTTATGTGGATGATATACTCGTTAATAGCGTCTCGGCCGACTAGAACCTTGCTAACCTGGAGGAAACCTTTTGTACCCTAAGGTTGAAGGTACAACATGAACCTAAATTTGGTCAAGCCGAGGTCACATCCGGGAAGTTTCTCGAGTTTATGGTGACAAGAAGAGGCATTGAAGCAAACCCAAAAAAGATCCGGGCTATACTTGAGATGCAACCTCTAAAGAATAAAAAAGAGGTACAATGTCTTATCGGTAGGGTAACTGCCCTAAGCCGATTTATGTCAAGATCGGCTGAGAAGTGCCTCCCCTATTTCAAAGTATTGAGGCAAGTCAAGAACTTTCAATGGACTGAAGAGTGTCAACTGGCCTTTGAGTAGCTGAAGCACTATCAAATCTCACCTCCATTGCTGACTAAGCCCAAGGAAGGCGAAGAATTCGTCCTATATTTTTTTTTGGGCGGTTACCAACAACACCGTCAGCTCGGTGCTAGTTCGAGAAGAAGATAGGGTTCATAAACCAATTTCTTATGTGAGCAAGGTACTCCACGAAACAGAGATCCGTTATCAGCGGGTAGAAATATTCGCATATGCGGTGGTGATCTCAACCCATAAGCTCAGGCCGTACTTTCAAGCTCACGTTTTAACCGATCAACCCTTACCATTAAGGCAAATCGTCCACACGCCTGACACATCGGGGCATCTTATCAAGTGGTCGGTTGAGCTCGGAGAGTTTGATATCCAGTACCGACCTCGATCGGTGGTAAAAGCTCAGCCATTGGCGGATTTTGCTGCTGAATGTACCGGCCATGAGGAGCCTGTAGAACCAGCTACCAGACTATGCGATCTCCTCTAAGCGTCTATCTTTGATGCCATCTAGATATCAGCCTTTCCAGGCCATCTGTGGGATGTTGAGACAGGCCCAGCTTCTGAAACCACTGCATCCAAACCTCCTTAGTAAAAGCACGTCCAGTAAACAAATGGTCCAGTGTCTCGTCATCCTCTCCACATAAACAACATGTTGACCGAATATTCTCCTTAATGGCCAGTTTGCAACTTTAGCTTTTATCAAGTAGAGAAAGCTGACGAGAGTAGGGGAACCTGTGGCTGGATTGAATCCCTCGAGATGGAGAGGAGAGGTGCCACTTCTGAGCTGTCCATTAGGCTCCGTCTTAATGGTTAGAGAAACCTTGCACGGCCTTTGAGCGATGATCTTAGTCAAAAGTTTAGGTCCAATGCAATATCACGCCCGACAAACCAAGCAACGGAAGGTTTCAAAGGACCAAGCAACTAAATGCTGAAAGGCGGATTCGAGCTCGCCCGCTCGAACGGCTGGCTTTTTTCCGAAGGTCGGGTTCAAATAAACCGAGAAGGGCTGCTTCCTAGGGTTCAAATAAACCTTATCTTGCAGGTGACGAGCTTGAGGGGCTAAAGTCATTTCGTATATGATCAATGGAAAGCAAACGGGATTAATTGGGTTGGTGTTCCCCTCATGACGTTTAGGGTTCGATTCCCGTAAGGGATACCAGAATGCAGTCGCTGGAGACAAGGGACTGGAACTCTCTGTTGGTATTCTAGTATAATGTCACGAACTGGACTCGAACCAGTCTGTATTTCAACCGTAGCTTGATCGTGACGAAGGTTACCCGGTTCAAGATAACGTCCTCTACACGTCGATCCTACATTCGGGGGGGGCTGCTTTTCCTTAAGCTGAATGCCTCTTCAATCGATCGAATAAGGTCACACGTACGCAGGCTTAATTAACATGCCATGAAATTCATTATTGAAAGCCGACGGACTCCATTCCACTATCGTTATGTTGCGTAGTAAGGAAATAATACGGATATACGCAAGAAAGACTAGAGGTCATAAACCGGCAGATAGGGACAGAGGTCAGCATTCCTGCAGTTAAGAAGGACTCTGATGCCACATCTTCACTTGTCTGAAAGCGGAAAGCATCCATTTCTTTGACATCGAATCTGATCCTCCAGAATCTGACATTAAAAGGAAGAGTTTCGATGCATTAAAAGGAAGAGTTTCGATGCCATTTTCGATAGCATCCGAGTCTCGTTGATCCGATCGGAAAGGCATAAGTCCCACATCGAATGATGGTCCATCTGCAGCGTCCGAAAGTGCCACATCTGAGAACATGAATGTGCAGCAGATTATCCGGGGGCTACTCCTACTGCAACTCCTTCCTGACGCAGCTCCGGTATCGGCATCCGCAGCATGAACAGCTGAGCTGATTTTCTCACTCTCACTTGCAGCCTAGTATGTAACAAGAACCATGGCATTCCATGCTTCCTGTACTCCTCCTGTCTAGCAAAGAGCCAAAGATCGTAGCGTGTCGTATATATCCATATGATGAAGCAGTCTTCTCTGTCTTTATTGAGTTTTAGGTGTCTCAAACTGGAATTAGAATTTGAGTTAAAGTAGGAATCTAAAGTTGAATTTAGATTTTTTGATTGATTTGTAATATTAGGAATTATAATTAGAGTAAAACTTAGTCCCAATAAGAGTCTATAAATATACTATAATATATAGGGCTTAGGTGTGGCACAGTATTGAGGTTGAAATAGAGAGAAATAGAGAGAATAGAGAGAAGAGAAAGAGAGAGAGTGTCGGCTCTCGTGTGTGTGTCTTTCTAGTGCTTTTCGGTGGTCTCTCGTGGTGGTTCATCATGGTGCTCTCTTGGAGATTCTCTCTGAAGGTGGAGACGTTACAAGAAAGAGTGATGTCTTTCTTTTAAACTCTTGTAAAAGTCTTTATCTTTTGATAGTGGATTTCTCGCTGTCTTATCTTATTATTATTATTTATCTTGTATTACTTCTCATTTCTTATGTTATTTGAGAATAAATTGATTCGTCAACCTTCCGCTGTGAATCCCAACAATTGGTATCAGAGCTTAGGAGCAAACAACCAAAATGGCAAAATCCTTAATCGAGGTGGAGAAGTTTTGACGGCAAGATAAATTTTGCCTTATGGCAAAAGAAGATGAACGCGGATCGAGATTCGAAGAAAATTTGAGGGTTGTATTTGCAAAATCTTCATCCCTCTCGGCCAGAGCGAGGCGGTTGACGCTGGCGGCGTGGCTACACGCGACTCGGCAGCAGCGCAAGTCTAGCGCGGGACACAGCGGCGGAAGCGTCTAGTGGCGCGCATAGCGCCGCAATGCGTGAGCAGCGCGCATGACTGCGTAGGCTGGAGTTCTGCCAGCGTGCAGCTGCGCGGTGCACCAATGCGCAGGGCAGTGCGAGGGCCGTGCGGGCTATGCTGGGCGCCAGCGCGTGGGGCCACTCAAGCTGCGTAGGTTGTGGTGACGTGTGACCCGGCACAATGGTGTGGGTCTAACGACGACCCGGGGCAGTGGTCTGGTGGCGGCGACCCAGCGCAGTCGTGGCCCAGAGGAGGCCGTCCTGGCGGATCTGGTTCGGAAGGGTAGAAAGACCAAAGTCGGAGACCTGGAGGTTGCTATCGTGGTCGGGGAGGAGATTCTCCAGCTTGAGGTCACGGTGGCAGACGCCGTGGGAGTGGCAGAAGTCAACGGTGGAGAGGAGCTGACGGAAGTCACGGCGGACGAGGTCCTTACTGATGACCTTGATGGAGACACTCTGTCCGGTGCAGAGGTCGCGGCCGTGGTGGACCTTGGTGAAGGTGCCGTGGCAGAGGATGCGGCCCAGCTCATACCGTCCGTGGAGGACGCTGGAGGAGGGAGGAGAAGGGATGTTCTCCGGTGTTTGCAGTCACGATGTTTATGATTTTGACTGAGCATAGTTGTGTGAGTAGAGACGAAGGTTTGAGCTCAGGAGACAGACGATGACGATGACTCAGTCGGTGGAGGGGATCAAAGTGGTGACGAGCGCAGTAGGTTGTGCAAGCGCACGTAGGCGGATGGCGGAAGCATTCATGGGGCTTCTCCTCCGAGGCTAAGGTTTTAGCGACACAAACTAGGGGCTATAGCGCAGGCACAAGCTGGTTGAAAGTAGCCGGAGAACCACGAACTCACCACCTCACAGCTATGGGAGCCTGAGGACTATTAGATTGTGCGAGGTCTAGCACAGGCGTGAAGGAGCTCGGTGCTTGTGAAGCCCGCAGAGGAGGATAGCGGCTTAAGGCAATGAAGGCCAGTTGCTTGGGTACAAACCAGGTGAGGCAGTGCTCTGGCGATAGGAGGCGGTGCTCAGGAGGTTCGGCAAGTGGAGAAGGCAGTGGCTGTTGTATGAAGCCATGCGAGAGCAAGACCAAGAATGAGGTCGAAGAGCGAATTCGAGGTTGGCTTGAGCTCGCATCTTGCGATTAGTTGAATAAGCTAGTAGCCCAGGGGCAAGGGCTGGATGAGAGATGACGCTGAAGATTTGTGATGGTGGCATGCCTGAATTCAAGCCAAGGTGGAGATTATTGAGTTTTAGGTGTCTCAAACTCGAATTTGAGTTTGAGTTAAAGTAAGAATTCAAAGTTGAATTTAGATTTATGATTGATTTGTAATATAAGGAGTTATAATTAGAGTAAAACTCAGACCCAATAAGAATCTATAAATATACTATAATATATAGGGCTTAGGTGTAACGCAGTATTGAGGTTGAACTAGAGAGAAATAGAGAGAGAGGAATAGAGAGAATAGAGAGAAGAGAAAGAGAGAGAGTGTCGGCCCTCGTGTGTGGGTCTTTCTAATGCTTCTCGGTGGTCTCTCGTGGTGGTTCCTCGTGGTGCTCTCTTGGAGATTCTCTCCGAAGGTGGAGGTATCGCTGAGGCTTGGAGAAAGAGTTTAGTTGAGTAAGAAAGAATGAAGTTGTTCTTGTAGACTCTTGTAAAAGTCTTTATATTTTGATAGTGGATCTCTCGTTGTCTTATCTTGTTATTTTCTTTTATCTTGTATTACTTCTCGTTTCTTGTGTTATTTGAGAACAAGTTGATTCGTCAACATTCCGCTGCGAATCCCAACATGTCTTATCCCCCCTTTATACTATAAGGTAAGGAGACGGAAAGCGACATAAAGAAGCGAATGAGCGAAAGAATTGATAAAAGATACCACAGAGTGTGAGAATACCTCACCGAATCATTAGCATGTATGTATATATTTATTGCCTTCTTCTTTCTTCTCAATTCGTACCGCAATCGAACTACTGCTATATGTGCCTATTGAACCGTACTCTCTCGAGCTTTTCAATTCTCAATTTGATACCATCAGTGAATGGAGTTACTTTCCCCTATTCTCATTTGTCTTTACCTTGTAGTCGAACCCTAGAGTCGAACATCTTTGAACGTTAGAACTCCTTAGGCGTGGGACCGATTGAACCCATACCCATTTATGGAACCTATGAGACTCGGTTGCTTGGTTTTTCAAAGTTGTACTTGGCGTACTCGGTGTTAGTAATCTCTCTTCTCTCCCCTGAATGATCAATCTTTTTATCTGATAGTGTAGTCGACCGACCTTAGGCATGGGACCAAACGAGCGGGGTAGGCAGCTTTAGAATACCCAACCTTTTCGTTAGTGTACCTCTTCGAACTTCCATATGCGCAAAAGCCTATAGCGTGCCGGTGTAGTGGGAGAAATTTCTATATTGGAGTAAATCAACGAAAGAAGGAGCGAACGAACTCATACCGAATCGTTTATGTAACCTCTTCTTCCCGATATAGTAGGCGTGGGACCTGACCTCTTCTTTCTTCTCTTTGACCCGGTATGGAACCAATGAATCTCTCTTCGATACCCCTCCCTTCTTCCAGGTATGGAACCGTAGATACTTGTAGCGGGGATGCGGGGCAAGAAGTGACGAATATCGAACTAAGAGTGCAATTTCACCTTTCAGTTCTTCTTCCCGAGCTCCAAGAAGCCTCGCTTTCCTTACCGGGAAATTCTTCTTCCTCCTTTGAGAATATGCGAATATGCGCATTTGAAAGTATTTGCTTTCGCGCTATAGAGCTATTGCCCTCAAAGAAAAAGAGCCTATATCGAAAAATGAATACCGAGCTACAGAGCGAACTTTCCTTTATCTCCTCTTTCCGATTCGAGATGGCTTGGTTTTTCTCCTACCGATACATCTTCCACCCTTAGGCTTTTATCATACCTTGGAGTGGCACTAGCTACTTGCAAGGTAGAATCTACAACCTCTTCATCCGTGGACACGGTATCATCTCCAACCCAACCCCTTCCTGAGACCTACTATTGCGAGTACTACTTGAAAACCGGTATGGAACCAAAACGATCTGGGTTGGGAATATACTTGGCGCAAAGAATAGGGGAAGGAAGCGCATACCTTGGGCACTACCAGGTAGAATCTCCAAATGCCACAAACGGACATACCCTTAGAGCTTCCTCTTTATATCAGTAGTTGGGATCGAATGAAGCAAGGGAACCCAGAAGAAGCTAGTTTGCTATCTTTTGTGTGTCTACATGGTTGATTGGCTGGCTTGCCCACTAAAAGTATTGATTGAGTCCCTAAGTATCGGAAAAAGAATGTATGCGTCGTCACCCCCCTCAACATTAGGCAAATTACTCCGTTTTATCATAGTTCCCGCCCTAGCAACTACTGCTATAAAACTCTTATAGCTTCTTACTTTCGCGCAGCCCTTGCTTCTTGGTACGTCAAGAACTAAAAGGGAAAATAGGGCAGACGCATGGGTTAATCAAATAGTTTTTTACGGAGCTAATTACAGTAATTCATAATTCACACAGGTATTTTCAGAGAATGCCAATACGAATAATTTCCCTCGCCCGAGGAAGGGAACGAAGACAGAAAGGGAGTTCGCAGGGGCTGGGTTCATCCTGCCAAGTGTTAACCCTAAAGGACCAAACTCCCATGGTTCTAACTCTACCATTCGATCCCAGCCAGTCCCTTACTATACAAATCTTTAAAGTATGAAATCCTACTAGGTAGTAGTACTCAGGCCAAGCAAAGGAGCTAGCAGTTTCGTTAGGCCTATCAGTTCTATTCATAGCTAGCGGCGTAGCGACGAGTATACTATTTATCCCAATAATCATGGGTGCCTTCCTGTAATACCAATACCTGTCAAACTGAAAGTGGAGGGGTCCCCGGATTTGAAAGTTCAGCCCTACCACCTTATAGTCTTTTTTCCCTATCTACGCTATATCAACAAGGCTTCAAACTCATCCGCTTGTCAATTCTTGGTGTACTACTCACTCGTAAATTCTTAAATTCTTGGCGTCAGAATTTCTCACTGATCAAGTGTGATCAGTCTCATCCGTGGAATTTGGAATTCCTCTTCCAACCCGTCCCGGAATAGGCGTTATGGCAAAGAACAAGAAGAAAAAGAAAGAAGGAATTTGTCCAATAGTCACAAATGGTGCCTCCACAGGTTGACATCCGATCCAACCTAGTAGTAAGCAATCCGCCAAAAGCAACCAAAATATTCCTTGGTGAATCGGGCGAAAACTTGAACTATGCACACACATTTTCAAAAATGATAAAGCCAAGAGAGATATAAAAACTGGTGCTATTACCGCAACACCTCCCGATTTGTCAGGTATACTGCGAAGGATGGCATGAATCGGTAGGAAATACCATTCTGGCACAATATGAGGCGGGGTGGGCATTGGATTAGCAGGTATATAATTGTCGGGATGCCCCAAAACATTAGGAGCATAACAAATCCAAATGGAATAAAATATAGCAAAAGCTACCCAACCTACTAGATCCTTTACATAAAAATAAGGGTAAGAAGCAATTTTATCCATCTCTGAATGTACACCCAATGGATTATTTGATCCATATTGATGCAATGCGGCTAGATGAAGAAGACTGGCACCTACTAAAAAAAAGGGGAGTAAATGATGAAGGCTAAAAAACCAATTTAAGGTGGCATTGTCCATGGAGAAACCACCCGAAAGCCAAGTCACTATGGTATCTCCTACTACATGTATGGCGCTAGCTAAGCTTATAATTACTGTAGCTCCCCAAAATCTCATCTGACCCCAAGGTGGTACGTATCCTATAAAAGCTGTCACAATCATTAAAAGGAATATGACAACTCCGAAACATCGAACAAATTCCCTAGGAATGCTATAACTCGCATAATATAGACCACGAAAAAGATGAAGGTGAACCACAATGAGAAACATACTTGCCCCATTAGCATGCATATAACGAAGCAACCAACCCCCTTCAACATCTCTCATAACGTGTTCTATGCTGTTGAAAGCTAGATCCACATGAGGTTTGTGATGCATAGCTAAAAAAAATGCCAGTCACTATCTGAATGACTAAACAAATACCAGCTAATGGACCGAACCCCCACCAATAACTAAGATTGCTCGGGGTTGGATGATCTATCAAATGATGGTTAAGTATGGAGGATATAGGTTGTTTAAGAAGATAGAATCGTTGGTTCCAACTAGTCATTTCTCTTTTCTATCGTGACAACTCCTCTTCCCCCTTATTTACCCCCTTGCCTTGATGGAAATTGGCTTTGCAGCGCCCTGAATAATAAAAAAGCTGCATGAGAAGATTCATCCCATTTTGGCGAGAGGGAGGCAGTGAATCACCTAGGCTACCGATTTGTCGGTTGCTTGATTCTCGAAATAACGCCATTCGGAAAAAAAAAACTACCGGTTGGCTTCAAACGAATG
The DNA here is from genome assembly GCA_005019695.1 of Trichopus zeylanicus subsp. travancoricus. Taxonomy (NCBI): domain Eukaryota; kingdom Viridiplantae; phylum Streptophyta; class Magnoliopsida; order Dioscoreales; family Dioscoreaceae; genus Trichopus; species Trichopus zeylanicus. The sequence continues at coordinate 15,606 of RXID01017453.1, forward strand.
ACCAGAAGAAAGATAAGAAAGAAAAGTAAGGAACTCCTTTCATAAAGAAGTTTTGCCTACCCACCTTTACCCTACCCTTTTCAAAAGAACGTCGATTTCAATCTCAACAAAGAAAGAACTCAAATGAAAGCAAATTGCTTGTTGTCTTATTTATTAACTATTTCTTTTTGCCTGCCTTGTGGAGCTTTGGAAAGGAGAGAATTTTCAGAAAGTAACTCTCAGAAACTCTTACTGGACGATAGAGAGTCAATATGATATTGGTCTTGATTCTATCAACGAAATGAAGAATTTTTTTATCTTTATCATTCGGAAGGCCCTATTCTATATTCTATTAGTATTAGTAAGCGGGCCCACACCCAAACTCTGACTTCAATGGGGGGAACAACCTCAACACTCCGGCGTGAACATGAACAAGAGTTCTCTTGTTAATGGAAAATTTCTTGATCATAGTGGTCGGGTGTTACATTCGTTACTTTAGATGTTGTTCACGCGGTGATCAACTATCTTTCCAAGAGTACTACCCTGTATGTAGTCTATGTCTAGGGGGACAGGTGAGGTAGAGAGGTCCCCTACTTCGATTCCCGTCTCGTTAGCATCTCCGAGCCGAGAGTTGGGATGACTCCGTTAGGTCTTTTCGGTCCATATTAGGACGGTAATGGACCTCAAATCCTTGCTTGTGGACCAGCTGCAGGGCTAAGTAACCTTTGTTCTATTGATTTGGTGGTTGCTATCAAGACGATTTCTTTATGCCCATCAAAGGACCTAGAGATGCTAATCCATGAAAAACGATACGAGAAATGCAAAAGAACTCCACTACGGAATGAGGGCGACCTGTGGAAATACATCAGTTTCTTACTCGTGCAAAGGAACTATTTCTTGGCAACTTGGACAACTTATAACGATGTTTGTCCCGCATATTAAACGGAAGATTGGGACCTTTACAAATGGCTTTATAAAGCTTTCGTCTCAATTCATATTTTGCCGCGAGCAATCTACGTTTGCGATCTTGTATATTTCGCTTCTTCGACGTCTTACTTAGTTTCCCCCTCATCATTTAGCAAAAATATGCTCCGCGGTGGTAAAGTCTTATCTTTTGTGTTGGCCAAAGTAACAATAGTCACATTGAACCCTCGAATATGCTCGAAGATCTCGAAATGATCTTCTAGTTCTGGGGAGAATTCGCAAAACTCTGTTTCTATCGAGAATGGAATGGGGGTTTGTCGAGATTCTGACCAAAAAATTATACATTCCATGCCATCCGAGAGTGCTTTGTCCTGCAAAATCACTAACATATCCAATGTCTTTTTCGGACCTCAATAATGGATTAGATGAAAATGACTTTTCTGCTTGGAAATAAGGGCCCCTTTGTGTCTGTATGAATCTCTGACCACGCGGAATCTCCATAGCCAATTTTCCATATTTGATTTTGAAATCATCGGTTGGTACTAATCTGATTTCACACGATCCAGGAACTTCCATAACATTGGCGTGATTCGGTTTGAGAAACGGATCCTGACGTGATACATCTTCATAATGAAAATGGAGTGGAAACATCATGATGAGTTGGCTTTTCCCATTTTTTTATTGGAGAATGAGCACTGTAAACTATCCGCTTCATAAAGTGAAGTCAACGAGCTGCAAAAGCGTAGCCGTAGCCCCCCTAACATCTTCAGCTCCTCGTTTTTTTATTCAATTATGAAATGACTCATTTTGATGGAGATTTGTAGCATCATTCAAGTAAATACAGATTGAGATCGTAGAAACATGAGCTTGTGATATAGCTACACCTAATTCCAGACCGGTTAATGCTAGAACTATGAATAAAGGACCAAGATCTCCTATGAAATAAAAAAGATTATTCAACAATAGCATAGTCCAAGCAGACCCACTTAAAATCTTTACTGAACTATGACCAGCCATAATATTAGCAAATAAACGTATTCCTGAGCTTAATGCACAAAAACAATGAGGGATTAGCTCAAGGAGTACTAAAAAAGGTGCTAACGGCAGTGGGACTCCTGCGGGTAATGAGAAACTAAAAAAGTGAAGCACATGTCTTTGAAATCCTACGATCCTAATACCTATAAAAATAGAAACTAAGAGAGCTAAAGTAATAAGAAAATAATTTGTCACTGTATATCTTGGGGATTACGAAATAATGAAAAAGTCAAAGTGTCACCGAGTTGCGAGAGGAAAACTTTTGTTTAACATTTCCGGAAAGACCATCTATTTGTTTCTTTACCAGGTTTGGCACGAAATCATAAATAAGCTCTACCAAGGATTGCCAAGCATTTGGCACTGATTTTCCCCCTCCCTTTTTCGTAACAAAATAAAGAAGATGTAGGACCAAAGCGAGAGTTAGCAGCATAGACAAGGATGGATTTGTGAATGAGAAAGAAAAGTTGCCTATCTTCATCAGAATTAATGGGTGAATGGAAAATTGTTCAAGTGGACTGCCGCCCTGGGTGCGAAGTTCCTCAGTAAAATCAGCCCCAGTCCCGCCTATGCCAGCGTCGGGCTGGCTGCAGTTCCCCTCCTCCATTCTCACTGGAGACGGCCGACATCTCGCTGCCCTCCTCCAGATCCACCACTGGACCTGTTGACTCGTTCATTTTTTTAGGATAGATACAATCGACGACGCTATCGCGGGTTTTCCCCCAGCACGATTGAACGATGGCTTTGACTTGAAGAATCATTGGAATTTCCATTCTTTGACTGCTCTGCCCCTGAAAAAATCAAAGAGACTTGGCGTTGGTTTTTCCAACGAAAATCTGATGGGATGATTTTCTCTCTTGTACCTTAGTAGAATTCACGCCAACCGAATCTCGACTTAAGTAAGTACAAGCAAGGCAATTGACTCGATCAAGAAGGTATAGAGCTTCTCGACGCAGCTCTATCAATTCCTTCTAGGGAAATGTGTAATGAAGGCTAACCTCAACCTCGGTTCTTATCTTAGACTATGTCCTATGCCTTATGGAGGTGGAGGCCTAACGACGGAACTATTGGTGGGAGGCTTTACGACTGGTACTCTAATTTCTACAACTCGAAAGGCGACAACAGCGTCTTCTTATTCCGAATTCCTACTCAATTACGTGCACTCGCTTGCCTTCGGGTGAGGGAAGAGTTCATCGCTTCCTAACTTGTCGAAGAGAAGGTATTCATTAAAGCAGTAATCATCGAAGGCATACCGATACTGACAGGGTCAAAAGCCTCCGGGTTAGAGTCACCAAGAAAGCAAGCCGGGAAGGCATAGAGTCGACGCAGTCAAGCAGGAAATCCCGTAGTCTATGGCAAAAAGGCATAATCAAAAGTACAGGAAGAAGGCAAAGAGCAGCTATTGGAGTGCTTCGTTGATTTTATAGACATTGCAACCTCTGCAGCAGCAGCTATTGGGCCAGCAGACCTGGGACCAGCAGCTTCTCTCAATCTTTTCGTGCTGCAGCTATAGTTGAAGTGTTGCTATTTCAGCTATTGGAACAGAGCAGCTTTTGGAAGTTGATGATGTACGGATACTGATGTGCCATAGTTGGATATTAATCTTTTTCAGGAGAATAAAGGAGTGTGTAGGTAGTAAAAGATGCCCATATCTTTCTCCAACAAAAGAGGCTGATTAAGTTATTAGTGTACGGTACTACTGGTTTCTTTAGCTTTAGATAGGGAATGAGACTCATGCATGGTCTATTTCTAACACTACTTAAGGAGCTTTTATGGCTTGCTTGGCCTGCACTGACTTGATCTCCCATTTCCAACTATTATATTAGCAAGAAATTTCTTTTTAATTTGTGATTTGTGATTGACCCTACTAAGCCATAACTCCAGCTCAGGATCCCCTTACTCAACTTTATCCTAGTTCCGGCATGGCATGAGAGTACCAATAAGCCTTCTTCAACCATTTAGCTATCTACGTAGATAAAGAAGGAAGATATGTAGGCCAGCCAATTGCTTTTGGCTTTAAGGACGCTCTCTCTATATTGGCCTTGGCGCTCCTATGCTCTGATTGAATGTCTATGGATTTGGGAAATTATAGGACCAACAAAGTAGAAGCATTCAGATCCTAACCACCTAGGTAGGCCCACAGGTCGGATCTTATTGAATGCACCTATGATGGCCCACTGCTAACCGACCAAGAAATGACGATTTCGTGGGACTTCGATTGGCGACCAACTCATTGGAGTCAGTCCCTTTCCAAGGGAGGGCCAAAAAGAGTCCCATAGAAGTGGGGTATGAGGTTCAACTGGGTGTCAAGGTACTCTTTCAGAATCGTCACAAGGGTTTCGTGTTTAGTTTCGGGCGTGGTGGCTATAGTAACTAACCAGCGGCAGCCCTATAGAATAGAATCATAGTAACCACCTGGGATCATCATAGGTGCTCCTATCTCTTGCAATGGATCTCTCAAAGGACCTAACTTCTGAACTGTTCCAGCTTCCCTCTTCCCTGAGTTCTTGCATCCATAGCACCGAGTCAGCCTTAATCATCCCCCTAAGAGAGGGTCGACGGGAGTCCAGTGAGAAGGAGCAGCCAATCATCCTGTAGTTCTTGAGTCTGTTAACTTATTTCATTTGATTTAACACTGCTTCTCTTTTGATTCTAGTAAATCCCCTTCTTCCACTTCCCTTCTAAGTCGTATACTTGTTATTAGACTAGTATTTCAATTTATACTTGTTACACGATAGTGTAACTCATTTCCTATCGAACAAGCTTCCTGTTCACCTCATTACCCGATCATGCCCACCTTTCATAAGATCAGACGATTGTTGAATGATTATCATCTTCTGTCTTCAACAAGTTATCTCCATTCTTCAATAGTCTTCTTCTTTACTTGCTTACCCCCAACTTTCAGGGCATTTTCGAGGTCGATCTGATCCTACTTCTTTTTCTTGCATACTCGTGGTGGCGCTCTCCCAAAAGAAAGCAATTCCCCTAATATATGAACGATCTTGGAGTGAAAGGAGAAGGGTGAAGAGGAGAGGAAGAAGAGTTTTCTAAAAGAAAGTCAATCCAATTCATTTTTGGAAGTTCTTCAGTGAAGTCAACAATTTAGGGTAACTCGTACAAAACAAAATCATTGTCAAAAGTGATTTGATCATAATCATTAGAACTGAATCCCACTACTTAGACAAGCCCGTCAGCCACCTTTCTTAGATAGAACCTTCCAATTAGATAGACAGGGCCTAACCCCAATAGGAAGGAAAGGGCTATAGCTCCTAGAGTATGTTCGTTCTTTTGCACTGAAATCCATTCCTTTTTCAAGGTTAGCTCTTTCCCGAGAACTCCCTAAAAAGGAAGCCTGCATCTATTCTATAGAACCTTTTTTTTTATCACTAAATGGACCTTTCAGAAAACAATTCAAAAAAGACCGACGGCCTCTGACCTAGGAACGCTATTCTCTAAGTCTAAGCTCAAACGGTGTTGGGTGGGGCTCCCCTTCTTCTTCTAAAATGGAAAAGAAAAGGGCCTTTCAACTTCAGGGATGACAGGTCAGTAGCACCTTTCTATCTAAAAATAAGGTTCAGTACCGAACAGACTCTGATAGACTCTACCTATTAAAAAATCTTACTATTCTTTTTTCATTAGAACTAGAATAGGCAAGAAAAACCTTTTCAGTAGGAGTTCTTTCTGCCTTTTTTTGGAAAGTGAAAGAAAGCCTTGAAGCTTTTGATTGAAGCTACAAAGTATTCGAGAATGTACAACAAGGTCACAACTTTCATTCTTCTCTTCTTTTCTTATCTTATAGGAGAACTAGTCTAGTTTAAAGAAGATTGGCTGGAGAACGCCGATAAATAGAGACAAGTCAAAGCCCTTATCCGAAAGCTTTGAAGTGCACTGGAAACAAATACTTGGGAAAACTGACAAGGCTCAAGGCAAAGCCCAATCTGGATTCAAGTCTGAAAGCTAATTTTCAGATTTTAGGGGCGAGAGAAGCAGAATTTTCTTTTTATCTGGAACCTCAAGAACACCAGCTACTACTGATTATGAAAAGAGACTCCCAGCTAAATCCTGGTGGGATTCAATGACATAAGTGAAAATTCTTCCATGAAATCGCTTTCTACCTTGGAAAGAGGCCTCTTCCCCGGTAAAAGCTGCTCTTCGAATTCTATTGACCATACCATACCCTGAAACTGCTTAGGGCGCTTAGCTTGGCTCTTCATTCAACATCAATACCTAGTGTCTCTTGTCAATCTTCATTCAGCTTTTCGATGAAAGGAAGCTCACTATTGACGGTGGGGAATTATCCATTATAGAAAGATGGGTAGGAGAATTCTACTATAAAAAATCTTTCTACGAGAAGCTGGTCAGAGGCCTAACATTAATTAGCTCAATAGGAAAGGGTGGGATCATTAAGGGATCCTAATAAAGCAATCTATGAAAGCTTCTTCCTAAGGGCAAGGGCTTAGCCCAGATCCAGCAATGCTTCCTCTTTTTGCTAGCGCGTACTTTCCAGTCCTATCAAAAGAAAAGTCTTGTTCTTGAATATGTTGGTAAGTCAAAAAATGAGAGATCTCTTGGTTTAATGAGGTTTCATCAAATGATATTGTTGGCTTAATTGTGTCTCGAATTTGGATTTTTCGGAGAGTCTTAATTATATTAGAAAGTTATTTAGTAGGCCTAATCCTTATTTAGATTTATCTTCTACTAGAAGACTTAAATTAATAGAAGTCTTATTTGAGTCAGTCTTCTACTTTGACTCAAACACAGTTAAGCCACCTTTATAAATACTCCATTGATGTAAGGGTTTCAATATAGAGTGAGAGAGAGAGATATAGATCAATACTCTCAAGATGTCTTGTGACGGTTAGGCTACTTAGTCTTTTGTGAGAGTTGGTGATATCGGAGTTTCGTCTCCATCGTTGTAATCTTCTCTTTCTCTTCTCATCAATACAATATTCTCTGGATCGTCTTTTCCACATATATCTCTTGTGTGCTATCTTTTCCTCTTTTCTATTCTTTCTCTATATCGTGAATTGTGATGGATATCGATATTTTGCGCAACAAGTGTTATCAGAGCTTGGTTCAACATATCTACTACGAAGTTTGATGTAGAGAAATTCAATGAAAAATAAGGATTTCCTATTTGGCAAGCAAGAGTTCATGCAATTCTTACTCAACAAGGGTTGAGAAACACATTGGAGGACGTCAAACCTGAAGATGTCACCAAAAGTGTCTAAAAAAATCAGAAGGGTAGTGCATATAGCACAATCATCCTCAATCTCACCGATGAGATACTGTATCCATTTCTTGATGAAACATCACCTTCAGAGTTATGGAAAAATCTGGAGAAACAATATATGAGTAAGTCTATCTCAAATCGAGTTTACTTAAAGTAGAAGCTCGTCAATTTTCGAATGAGAGAAGGTACGAATATAGTTGATCATCTTAATATTTTCAATAAACTTGTCTCTCAATTGTTAAGCATTGATGTTAAAATTGAAGATAAAGACAAGGTAATTATTTTATTATCGTCTTTAACTCCTTCTCTTGAGAATCTTAAAACTACTCTCATGTATGGGAAGAATTTGAAATTTGATAATATTTCTTCTGCCCTTCTATCTAATGAATATTTGAAAAAGATTGGAGGGGATGTGTCACACTTAGAAGCATTAATTATCAGAGGTTGTACCAAAAAAAGATCAAAGACAGGTCGTTCTACATCCAAATCCAAAGAAATAAACTGCAGGTATTATAAGAAGATGGGACATGCAATTAAAGATTATTGAAAGCTCAAAGTAAAGAAAGAAAGAGAATCTCAATCTAAAGAATAAGCCAAAGAACAAGTATCAGTTATTGAAGGGAGTTCTGATGATGGTTGTGGTAACGTTCTCTCTATTAGTTCTAATTTTGATCGTTACCATGATATTTGGATTCTTAATTCTGGTTATTCTTACCACATGTGTCCTAATAAGGATTGGTTTGAAGACTACAAGTCCTATGATGGTGGTTTGGTTTTGATGGGTAATAACAATTCATGCAAAATTGTTGGAATTGGAACAATTGAAATTAATATGTTTGATAATATTATTAGAACTCTTACTGATATTAGACATGTTCCTGATTTGAAAAAGAATTTGATCTCTTTGGGTGCTTTGGATTCTACTGGTTATAAGTATTTTGCTGAAGGTGGAGTTCTTAAGGTTTCTAAAGGCTCATTGATAGTGATGAAGGACCTAAAGCATGAAAATTTGTATGAGTTAGTAGGAAAAATCGTTGCAGGTGGAGCAGCAATTTCTCAGGCTTCTTCTTTTGATATGACCCACTTATGGCATATGCGTCTCGGTCATGTGAGTAAGCAAGGTTTAAGTGAGCTCAACAAAAGAAAATTATTGAAAAGCCTCAACTCATGCAAATTGAATTTTTGTGAGCATTGTCTCTATGGTAAATAGTCCAAGGTAAAGTTTAACACCGGTACTCATTACACTAAAGGCTTAATTGATTATATTCATTCTGATGTGTGGCGCTCTCCTATTCCATCAAAATTTGGTGCTAGTTATTTTGTCAGTTTTATTGATGATTTTTCCAGAAAAGTATGGATTTTTTTTTTGCATCACAAAGCCTAAGTGTTTTCTATTTTCAAACGATAGAAAATTTCAGTTGAAAAAAGGACTGGTAGAAAAATTAAATACTTCAGAAGTGATAATGACAGAGAGTACAAATCAATTGAATTTCTCAAATTCTGTGAAAATAAAGGCATCAAACGCCACTTTACCATCCCAGGAAAACCTTAACAAAATGGTGTGGCTGAAAGGATAAATAGAATCTTATTGGAGAAAGCACGTAGTATGCCCAATAAAGCTAATCTTGATAAAGATTTTTGGGCAAAAGCAGTTAATACAGCATGCATCATTATGAATCGCTCTCCTCAAACAGCCATTAATTGTAAGACTCTTGAAGAGGTATGAACTGGTCAACCTGCAAATTATTTTTTGTTAAAGATTTTTGGTTGCCCTGCATATGTGCATGTTGTCAATGATAAGTTAGATGCACGTTCCAAAAAGTGTATTTTCCTGGGTTATGCTAAAAGCGTCAAAGGCTATCGTTTGTGGGATCCTACTATTTCAAATGTAATTTATTGAGTGAGACATAGTATTTGATGAAAGTGTTATGTTAAAATCTCTCAAGAAAGATCCCAATGATATAATGCAAGTGGAGGTGGAGCATGTAGTTCCTTCAGAAGAAGATATTCAGGGTATGCCCAACTCTCAAGAAAATTCTAAGAATCAAGTTTCTGAAAAGACTCCACTTTAAAGATCTCAGAAAAAAATAAAGTCATCTGAAAGGTATGATTTTGAAGATATGGTAGCTTTTGCTTTAGTTACTGACAATGGTGATCCTTCTTCCTATAAAGAAGCAGTGCAGGATAAGAATTCTTCTCAGTGGCAAGCTGCTATGAATGAAGAGATGGATTCTATTCAAAAGAACCATACTTGAAATCTGGTGAAATTACCAGAAGGTAAGGGCAAAGACATCTATTGAAGCTCAAATTCAGAGAATAAGATGATTCGAGTCAATGTGGAGATTGTTGGCTTAATTTTATCTCGAATCTGGATTTTTCAAATAGTCTTAATTATATTAGGAAGTTATTTAGTGGGTCTAATCTTTATTTAGATTTATCTTCTACTAGAAGACTTAAATTAATAGAAGTCTTATTTGAGTCAGTCTTCTACTTTGACTCAAACACAGGTAGCTCACATCTATAAATACTCCATTGATGTAAGGGTTTCAATATAGAGTGAGAGACATATATATAGATCAATACTCTCAAGACGTCTTATAACGGTTAGGCTACTTAGTCTTTTGTGAGAGTTGGTGATATTGGAGTTTCGTCTCCATCGTTGTAATCTTCTCTTTCTCTTCTCATCAATACAATATTCTCTAGATCGTCTTCCCCACATATATCTCTTGTGTGTTATCTTTTCCCCTTTTCTATTCTTCCTCTATATCGTGAATTGTGGTGGACATCAATATTTTCTGCTACATGATATAAAGGGTCTCCTCCGTAGTAAACAACGAAGAACCACACTTTTAGGAGAGAGTATCTGGAAAGAAAACCACTGATTGGGCTCCAAGTCTATGAGAGAAAGATATAACAAATTCATTATTTACAAAAATGAAAAGTCAAAAGTTCGGTTAAATCGTCAAGATTCGCTCCAGACTCACGATGACATAATAAGAGTCCCGAAGGCTAAGCCGAAGTAGTTCATCATCAACGTAATCGTGATTGAAGACGTGGTGAACCCGTGCTACTAGAACTATGCCATTGTTATGTAAGGCGCACCTCTTTTTCTTACCCCTAAGAAAGAGTTGCTCAAGTTGTTCCCATTGCTTAAGGTGATACTGTAGTTACCACTGCTACGCCACCTACTATCCCTATTAGCTTAGTGGGGCGTATACTCTCCTCTACCTATAGGTGATTATGTAGATTCATTTTTACACAGCTTCACTCTGATCCTTTCCTCTTTCTCGCAGCCTCTTCAAGAGTCGAAAGTGTTTGATTCCCTTTACTCGAGTACCTTTTTCTATCCTTTCTTGATCTTGAGGGAGGCCAACTATTTTCCCAGTTTACAGGCCATATATGGGAGACAACTCTGACACAGGGACACTACCTAGGGCACCACTACGAACAAAAGTACTCGAATGATTACGAGACAGATGACCAAGCCTCCGATGTCATAGATTAACCAAAGAGGAAGGTAGACCCATGCTTAGGACCATGACCAATTAGGGTTCTGGTATGACGATCATGCACGTAGCAAGAAGAAGCCTAAAATGAAATGAGACAGTGCAGTCAGGATATGTAGGGTTGGATGGGCAAAGGGATTCCCTCTTTCTTTCAATTGGAATAAAGGTAAAGGATAGTTAACCTTTTAGATACATTCGGTAAGCTGGCTAAATTAAGATAAAGAGAAAAAGAAATTCATAGCATAGACAACTTCTGAATATGTAAAAGAGAAAGAACAAAAAATCGGCAAATGGTGGTAAGTGAGATACAGAGCGGGCACATGTGCTAATAAGAAAGAGGCTGGAGTGGATGCCACATCATCAAACAGCTCAATAGTCTTAGACCAAATGTAATACCTGAAACTCAAAGTAAAGCCTCCACCTACTTTCCAAACCGGAAGATAGATCGAAGAGAAGGAGTATATTACTGATATGATTGAGTTCTTGGTATTCTTTAATAGTTAAGCCTACAGGGGCAAAGAAAGAAGCTCTTAGCAAGCAGAGGTGCGGAGCTACTCGATGATAGGACAGATTCCTTGGCAAAGACTAAGGCAGAGATCTTCTGAGGCAAGATTTTTTTATATAGGAGTGAGAGGCATTGTTGATAGTGAAAGGAAGAGAGATCGTTCCAGTCAAGTCTGTTCCTAGCTCGATCGTAGGGGATCATGGGTCTATCTTCGCTATGTGGCTCGACTCGGCTACCAAACTACAAAAGCTTCTCGTTAGATCTCTTTCCCAAGTGGCTATCTCCTTGCGTTGAGGATTTTGTATTCAACAAATCTAAGGTTTTAGAATGGGAGATACTTGGCATTCTATTCAGGTACTCAAGCTCGGGGTTAGTTGAAAGGAAAGACTGGCCAGCCGACGGGGATTCCCTTCTCGAAAGAAAAGTGGCCCTTCCAACAACAGAGTCAATAGCAGCTGAGTCGTGAACAACTGCCTATTATCTATATCTAGCAACAGCCGGGAAAACTCCTATTCTATTTGCCGTGAAGAAAATACCAAATGAGACGTCCCTTTACCTTACAGCTTCACAAGCACAAGTCCTACTGGCTCCAGCCCAGAAAGAGAGAATCACATACTTCCCAAACCAAAAGAAGCTACTACAAGAGCCACACAACCACAAAAGCTTAGGGTGGAATGAAGACAAATGTATATAGAGTCTTTGGATGTTCCACGGACCAAGCTAGAGGGCAAGAGTGAGTTTTTTCTCTTCATTGGCTATGATTTTAACTCCATGCTTTCAAATCCAAGCAGTGGAAATATCATTATCAGCAGAGATGTTTCACTGAATGATGGGATTGGAACACTTAAGAAGAAAAAAATGACAATTTATTTCCCCTCTTTAGAGCAAGCAAGTCCTTAATGGACTTAGCGGCAGCCTGTCTCTGATGTGATGTCTTCCCCTTGCATTCGATTTCTTGCCTTGAACCCAAGGAAAGTCATTAGGTAAGGCGGATTCTATTACCGGATTCTTTCTTGGCTCTTTCCTGTGCCTTTTTCACAAGTAGATCCATGGTCTAGGTCTCTTTCAACCAAAGGACAAAGCAAGAAGAGGTCGATGGGACATGCCACATAGGTAGAAGTAAAAGGTAGCTGGCACACACTACTGTTTCAGGCAAGGCCAAAAGCACACTAATTACTATATAAGTTAAGTCATGCTAGCCTAGGACAGAAAGTCTCTCATAGGCCATTCTTTGATCGTTTACGGCGGGAGAATCAAAACCAACCTGAAAAAGGTTATAGAAGCATCCTCTGAGGTAACTAATTTGGGAGTGAAGAGAGATGTGATCCGTCACATAGAAAAGAGATCCGTCACATTCGAATCATAAGAGAAGAGAGATGTGATCCGTCACATAGAAAAGAGATCAAAGGAAGAGAACGGACATGATCAATTGTAGTAAAGAACTAGAGATGGTACCACTGACTTTACTGTTGATGACGAAAAAGACGTGAAAATGGACCGAAACTACACTAAGGAAGAAAGAAGCTTGACTGAGCAAAGAGAGGAAAGATAAATGTACAATGCTGATAGCAATATCACATAGGGGGTAAGGCGTAAGGAAGAGGAAATACCTGTTAACAACAGGAGATAAGAAGGGAAGAGCAAAAGTCAGGAACCAAGGGATAGGAGAATGTTAAAAGTGATACGATAAGACAGTCATCTCACACACGCAGCCCAAAGTCTATTCCTGATCTGATCTTGAATAGCCGTAGTCCTAGTAAACAAGGGAAAAAGTCCTTAAATGCACATAACGAAAAATGGAAAGCAAGAGAAGAGGGTAAGCAGTACGTACCGTATGAACATATGATGGTTGGTGTCTATTCGTTGTGAAAGACTAGTGATGGATTTCTACCAACTAAGAAAGCAGCTTACAGCCAAGAAAAAGCAACCTCCATCCTGAGCAATGGATAAGCCTTACAACAGGAGTGAAAGAACTCGATGCCTTCATTGAAGTACTTCCTTAGGAAAATATGGCCTATTGGAGGAAAGAAGAAAAGGTATGAAGTAATAAGTGGAAGCGAGAAAGAGAGGTTAGTTACCCGAGAGTGGGCTAGTCAATCAATAGGAATTCTCTCTGGAATGTGACGGCCTATTATCTTAGACGGAATGAGTGGTATGGCTTTGAAGCCCAAGGAATGATCCAGTCCCTGTCACGAGCAGGAACCTCTCCTGGAAGCTCTCCCTCATTCCGCGTCTGACCTAACGAGTGCTCACACGTATGGGTAGGAAAAGAAAGACAAGCTTGACTCCTTCGTTCAATCAGCATCGGCTTACGAATCTCCCACTCCACCGCTGCTAATAGGCAAAATAGCATACGTTTGATTGCTTGATGAGAAAGCTCGTGTTGGCAAGAACTACAACCCTTAAGCCAACCAACCAACCCAGATCGGAAAGGGGAGAGAAAAGAGAACGGTTAGGTTGACTCCCAGATTTTCTCCCATTACACCGGAGAAATAGCATACGTTTGATAAATTAACCGGTATCTTTATTCTATCGCGTAGTTTGGTATCTTTTTTTGGGTCTTTCACCTTTTGATTGGCCTATATCTTTTCATCCAGCTTTTCGCTATTCCCACAGTCCCTAAAAAAAGTTGCTTCTTAGTCTTGCTATCCCATAAAAGCATAAGAAGGAACATGCTTAATGCCAGAATCTTTCTTATAAGTAATAAGTAATAAGCTAGAAGGGAAGGTTAATGTTGCTGGTGGCTGGTCGTAGAATAGTCTTTTCACGGTTGCAATTGTAGAATAGAACAAGAAGCAATTTCTTCTTCCTCGCAACCCTTTCATTTTCATCCCCGCGCCGCTCTCTCATAGTCGAAAGTGAGTTCAATCATATCCGCCTTTGAGGAAAGGACCGCATCCGTCTTTGAGCCATCCTAATCAATCCTCGTTGGTAATGCTCTTGGCATACCTTTCCGCTTCAATGCGACCTAAAACATGCCTTTCTACAATCCAAAATCCTTTCATTTCACATTTCATAGGGCTGTGTTTGGCCATGACGGGTTAGTTTTTAACGTTCTTAGCGAAACTCTCGGTGATTGAAGGACGGTAGCAGCAGTTCATCAAGCAGCAGCTCACCAATCTCTTTTAGTTTCAATCCCTCCCTCGTGGGAGCAGGAGAAAGCGAAGCATATGAGTTATTGGAAAGGTAGTGGGCACAGTAAGCATGAGTCGATTTCAGGATGACGACTGCTATGTTTAGCTTTTGTCACACCAAAATGACATTTTCTGTTCTTAACAATAGTTATCCTTTCGTTCTTGCTTAACTTAAGCGCTACAGCAACATGGTCATCACTTTCTTTGAAAAGAGATCATGCATCACAGTAATAACTCAGCGCACAGTGAGACCTCTTCTCGCAATTGACGTCTTTTTAAGACATTATTCACCTGTCGCTAAATGTCAGATTCCAGAAAATATCATTTTCTTAAGAGAAATTCTTATATGTTTGTAACAAAAATGTCACTTGCTTGCCTTACCACCGGGCGAAAGAAAGTAGAAAGAAAGTTCTGATTCACCAACATCTATAAAGGGCTCATATCGTTAGCTCGGGATTAGATACCTTGATCGGGCAAGAGCCTTAAGCTATAAAATGCTCGGGTTTATTCCCAACGGCTGGAGCTTAAATTACTAAGTTCGCAACTGAATCATCTCGTTCCGCTCATACGCCACTTAAGAGAAGCGGTCTTGAGCGATGCGCACTCCTCTATATATAACATCCAAGTAGTACGAAGATGTACTGCAATTGACAACGACAATTTGTTTGGAGAGGGATGAAGAAGGATATAGCCTCATATGTGTATAGATGTCTGACCTACCAGAAAAGCAAGCAAGGGAAGGCTGTCGAGCACCAAAGCCCTGTTGCTTTGTTACAACCCTAACCCGTAGCAGAATGGAAGTGGGACCATTTACTATGGATTTGTCGACTGGCTTACTGTCACACCCGTTGTGAGTAGTAGGTGCCACCACAATGAGATCATGTAACGAACCTCATGATCTCGGAGGCAACGGAGTGCCTCCAACGTATGTGTACACGGGCAACACACATATGAGGAAACAACCAGCTGTGGTGGTCTGTGCCACTATGAGAAGGATCATGCGAGGGAGCGCATGATTATGCGAGGCGATAGACTGCCTCCAATGTGTGTGTGCACGGGCAGCACACATATGAGGAAACAATCAGTTGTGGTGGTCGGTGCCATTATGAGGAGTATCATGCGAGGCGATGGACTGCCTCCAACATATGTGTGCATGGGCAGTACATATAGCAGCAAGTGATGGAGTCATGACATGTTAGGATGGAGATTCCGAACAACCCAAATAGTCCTACAGAGTGAGCAGTGGGATAGGTTGGCTAAAGTGAGCCGCATGAGCATGTGAACAGTCTGGACACTTGGCGCTACAAGCTGAAAACACATGGTTATAGGCTGGAGAATCAGAGCTACAACTGTCAAGGGACATGTGGCCAGCAAAGAGGCAATTGAGGGTTCATGGTACAGGTGACTGCAGCTGGAGGAAGTCAACAAACTGCCAGAAGAACATTGTGGAGCATGTTCTCCGTAATTCCAACAGCTGGACTGCAGGGAGAATATTGTAGAGCATGTTCTCCATGATCTCTAGGGGTGGCTCACAGCCAAATATGTGTACTATAAATAGACTACGGGGTCTATTGAGCTGAGACACACACAGGTAGAGAGACTTGTAGTGTCACTCCGCATTAGAGTTGTATTTCTTTTATGTGAGCAATAAAAGATTGACAAGGTTATACTATTGGCAGATGCATTGAGTCGAAGGGAGGTGCAATGCTACGTAGTTGTGCTGTCCACAGTGCAGTCAACCCTACTGGAGAGGGTTAAAGAGCAAGATAACATAGACCCAACATACGTCCAACTTAGGGGAGAGGTACGTGAAGGGGTAATTAAGCATTATTGACTTGAAGATAACTTGTTGTATGCTAGAGGCAACAGGTTGTACATCCCGAAGGCGGGAGGGCTGAGGCGTGAGCTACTATGAGAGACTCACGATCCTCAATGGGCAGCACATCCTGGAGGGCAAAGGATGATGACACTCTTGTCCAGGTTATACTATTGGCCAAAAATGGGGGAAGATGTCAAGATGTACATTAAAACTTGTCTTGTGTGCTAGCTTGATAAGACAAAGAGGAAGAAGCAGACAGGGCTGCTGCAACCCTTACCTATTTCGGAGAAGTCATGGTAGTTCATTTCCATGGACTTTATCTCGGTCTTTCCCAAAGTGGATGGGATGAGCTCAATGCTAGTCATCATCGATCAACTTTTGAAGTATACAGTGTTCATACCAACACCACACGCATGTCCAACAGAGGTAGCGGCTGGACTGTTCTACAAACATATGGTGAAGCACTTCGGTGTCCCGAAAGACATCGTGAGTGATCAAGATGCTTGATTCACAGACAGGTTTTGGACAACACTCTTCAACTTGATGGGTTCAGAGTTGAAGTTCTCTACGGCTAATCATCCGCAAATGGATGGCCAAATGGAGCACATCAATGCCTTGGTGGAGGCATACTTAAGGCATTATGTGACGGCCAGCCAGCAGAATTGGTTGGAGCTGTTGGACACAGCCCAACTTTGTTATAACATCCATAGGTCATCGGCTACAGGAATAAGTCCTGTAGAGCTTGTGATGGTACAATAGCCTCTCACTCCTCTTGAGTTGGCTCGATCGACGGACCAAGGAAAGTGCCCTATTGCCTATCACTTCGCCAAGGAGAAGGAGGAGCTGATAGAACAAGCTCGGGATAGCTTGCGCAAGGCAGCAAAACACATGAAGAGGCATGCGGATGAACGAAGGCGTTCATTAGAGTTCCAGGTTGGGGACATGGTGTTGTTGAAACTTACTTCATAGATATGCAGCAAGACCATACATCGGGGGTTGGTACCAAGGTATGACGGCCCCTTCAAGGTGATGGAGAAAGTCGGGTAGGTCGCTTACCGGTTAAAGCTACCCGACAAGCTGAAGGTACACCTAACATTCCATGTAAGTTTTCTCAAACATTTCAAAGCAAGAAAAATCAACAGACTGATTTTCTTGTGATGTGGAAAGGCGACAGTGAGGCCGATGCCACACGGGAGCAGGACTCTACACTATGGCAGTTTGAGAGATAAATCAAGGAGCACATGAATTTTACTCCGACAAGAACGTCAGACTCTCCTGGTGGGGGTGATTTGTCACACATGTTGTGAGTGGTAGGTGGCACCACAACGAGATCATGTAACAGACCCGTGATCTCGGAGGCAATGGAGTGCCTCCAACGTATGTGTGCACGGGCAGCACACATATGAGAAAACAACCAGCTGTGGTGGTTGGAGCCACTACGAGGAGGATCATACGAGGGAGCGCATGATCATGCAAGGCGACAGACTGCCTCCAACGTGTGTGTGCACGGGTAGCACACATATGAGGAAACAACCAGCTGTAGTAGTCAGTGCCTCCAACATATGTGTGCATGGGCAGCACACATAGCAGCAAGTGACGGAGTCATGACATGTTCGGATGGAGACCCGAACAACCCAAACAGTCCTGCAGAGTGAGCAGTGGGATAGGTTGGCTAAAGTGAGCTGCAGGAGCGTGTGAACATCCTGGACACTTGGCGTTGCATGCTGAAAGCACTTGGTTGCAAGCTGGAGAATCAAAGCTACAACTGTCAAGGGACATGTGGCCAGCAAAAAGGCAATTGATGGCTCATGGGACAGGTGACTGCAGCTGGAGAGAGTCAACAAACTACCAAAAGAACATTCTGGAGCATGTTCTCCATGATCCCAACAGCTAGACTGCAAGGAGAACATTGTGGAGAATGTTCTCCATGATCTCCAGGGATGGCTCATAGCCAAATATGTGTACTATAAATAGACTAGGGGGTTTATTGAGCTCAGACACACACAGGTAGAGAGACTTGTAGTGTCACTCCGTATTAGAGTTGTATTCTTTTTATGTGAGTATCCCTTGTCTACCTTCATGTTAATCCATCCTCTTCTTAATAGAGTATAAGTCTAAATTAGGCTAAACTATTGGGTTAGTTTTAACCCAAGTTATTATCCAGGTGGTCTACTTTTGGATTCCCAGGCATGCATTTTGGACCATGTTTCTCTAGAACTTGGTCCGTATGTATAGTGTAGAATTTCGAGTCTAAAACTTGTCATAGTTGTTTATATGACCTTAGAGAGATGAAGAGATTTTCCCTTGAATCTGATCTTGTATTTTAGAACATCCATTTTAGCTTTTATTATTGTAAAATGAATATATTTTCTAAACTTTATTATGTTTCACATTAGCTAGGCAACCAACACTGGCATAAAATTGCTTCTTAAGGACTTTGCTTTGGAATTTTTGTTGCATGACTACATTATTGTATTTGGAAGTTGTTTTTTCCCCCCATATATTGATCTTTTGATGATGTGTGAGGATCATGCATAACTAGCTCTGTTGTGAAATTTTTCACCTAATCATATATCCATGTTTGCTGCTATCGTCTGCTTAGTACCTTATGTTATTTATTGAATATCAGAAACTTGCTTATATTATTTCTATAATAACTAGTTTTCACTCTGAACTGAATATTTGCACAATTATATTCTTAAATATTTGTTCCTATTCTATATAGTTTTCAAAGTGCATATCCGGGAATAAAGGAATCCAATTTTCATTTTGGTGATAAAATGATCATCAACCACTAAAGGTTTCAGATTCCTTGGATCTTGTAGATTGTAGTCAATGCTTTCTTGTGTATTCAATGTTTAGCAAGTCTTCTAGAAGAAAATTGCATCAGTGCTTATTTGAAATTTTCCTTGGGCTTTTTTGTACAATATTTGACTATTATGCATTTTGAGATGAGCATAGAGAAAATGGAATGGCTAATCTTATTTAAATTTATCTACAACTTACTAGGATGGTGGTAGAACCATTATTTTTATTTGTTAGGAATTTCGGTATCATGGTTTAGTGATTTAGTGTCATGATCTACTAGGGTCTATTTTGGATATCTAAGAAAAATATATTCAATATTTTTCTATAGAATTTGGATTGTGTGCACTTTCACTTTCTTTGAGATTCTATAGTTAATGGGGAGTGTTGTCATTAATGATAGAAGGAGGTTGCATGCAACTTTTAATTCATAAAAAAAATAAAAAAAAGTAGTGCTAATGTAATTTGAGGAATCCAAATGGGCCCTAGGATTTTAGGTTTTGGGGAGTTTGAAGATTTAAAGATGTTATTTAGATTTAGAGTTCGTTTGGATCAGGGTTTTAAATCTTGGCTGAAACCGAACCGTTTCGGCCGGTGGCGAAACCAAATTAATAATTTGGTTTTAGTTTAGGGTTAGGGTTTTGCAGTGGGTAAGCGAGCACGGTGAGCTCGCGTCGGGAGCGAGCGCGGTGAGCTCGCGTCGGGAGCGAGCGCGGTGAGCTCGCGTCGGGAGCGAGCGCGGTGAGCTCACACCGGGAGCTCACAAGCGAGCTCACACGAGGAGCTCGCGCGGGGAGCTTGCGCCGGCAGTGCGTGCGGGGAGCTAGCGTGGGGCGAGCTCGCACGCAGCAAGCTCTCACATGGCGAGCTTGCACCAGAAGCTCGCGTAGGGAACTTGAACGGGGTGAGCTCACGCGGCGAGCTCGCACGGGGCAAGCTCGCGTGGCGAGCTCGCGTGGGGTGAGCTCATGTGGCGAGCTCTCACAGGGCGAGCTTGAACTAGGAGCTTACGCAGGGAGCTCTCACGAGGAGAGCTCACACGGGGCGAGCTCTCGTAGGGTGAGCTCACGCGGGGACCTCGCCCGGCGAGCTCGCGCAGTAGTCGCCACACCTACACCCTCGCGCAAGCTTTGTGCCCGAGATCGTGCCCTTGCGTTGGCCTTTGGCACCCGCACCCATGTGCTTGCATGAGCAGGCTCGCTAGCCTAGCGCCCGCGTTGTTGCCGGCCTCGCACCCGCACCCTCGCCGGCCTGGCCCCTGCTCCCGCGAGCTAGCACCGGTCTCACACCCGCGCCAGCGCAGTCGCTAGCCCGACTTTGGCGTCCTCACCGGCTTGACCCCCGCACTGGCGCACTCGCGCCCTTACCAGTCTCTGGTAGTTACTGTTCACATGCATGAGACTATTCACGTGCATGAATTTTTAATATATGGTACTGTTCACGTATATGCGTGTATGACCATTTCGCTGAAAGCAAAATAAAAAAAATTGTATCGGTCTCACTCTCATGTAAATCGCTGTCACGAGATCGCGCAAAGCTAGTTGTTCTGTCTTGTATCCAAATGGGCCTATAGGATTTTAGGTTTTGGGGTGTTTAAAGATTTAAAGATGTCATTAGGATTTAGAGTTTGTTTGGCTACTTTCAAAATTTATATTAATTGAGTTTTATACCTCTTACTTAGATGAAGTGCATTGACACTTGTGGATGTTCTCAGTATAGTTTTTGAGATAAGTTTGATTATGCAATTCGGGTCAGAGTCAGACAGTTTGGAAATGTAGTGAATGGTTCAAATTTGACTGTCTAATTGATATTTGTATAACAATGGATGACAACATAGACGTAACCAAATTTTATATGTGTGTGCTCATTTGGGTGTCCGTGATGGATCAGAACGTTTTATAGTATACCCAACATCTGGTCTCACTTTGGGGCTGTCTGGTTAGAGGAGGATAAATTGCTTTATTTGAAATATTTGATTTGAACCTTTTTGTAAATATTTAGTCTTAATTATAATTATAAAATTTTAATTTATAATTATAATGAATTTTGGGTGTCTATTTGCAAAATGACAAATAAATAAGTCGATTCAATTTACGAATCGAGAATTGAGAATTGAATTGTGAATTGAGAACAGAGACAGAGGGTTTTCTCTGTAATCGTTCTCAGGCCTGTGAAGAGATTTTATTTTTGAAAATTTTTTCTCCTCTTCAACTCTTCCCCATCAA
>RXID01017454.1:0-19055 GCA_005019695.1 Trichopus zeylanicus subsp. travancoricus
ATATTTAAAAAATAGACCCTTATTTGAGATTTTATTTCTAAATAAGTCCAAAATTTATTTATTTTAAACTAAATTTTCCGGTAATAAGTCATTAGGTTCTGAAAACTTACAATTTTCAAATTTACACTTTTATGTATTACATACCAATAATCCATTTTGAAATTTTCTTAGTAATAAATCTAAATTTATATGTTTTAAATAAAAATTACAAATAAAAGACATGAAGATTTTAAAACTTAAAAATTTAACATACAAGTTCTAATTATTTGACATTTAAAAATAGACCCATTGAATATTTTTATTATAAACAGTCTAAATTTTATTTATTTTAAAAAACTAATTTTCCGATATAAGTCATTGAAGGTTGAAACTTAAAATTTAAAATTACAAGTTTCATGTTATACATTTACAAAAGGATCTCTTGAATATTTTTATTTATAAATAAATCTAAATTTGTTATCATGTTTTAAATAAAATTTTATAAAAAAGACATTGAAGGTTTTGAAACTTAAAATTTAAAATTAGAAGTTTAATATTTGTATAGTGAAATTTATAAAGTGAAATTTTTAGAAAAAAATTGATTAAATAACAATCAGAATAGTGTAGGTAAATATTTTGAAAAGAAAGGGGACGTAGGTAATTACAAAAATTTCGAGGGATTTTTCATAATTAAAGGAAATTTCGGGGTGGTGTACGTAATTAGCCCTTATTAGCAATGATTTGATAAAATTAATTTCTGAATTTTGAGTTTTATAATATTAAATAGCTACTCTTTGGCAAAACCTAAAATAAAAGATAAGACAAGTAATTTTTAATATTTAATTTAATAATTATTTAAATCAAAATCAAATAATGATAATTAAATTTTTATATTAAATTAATTGATAAAATAGAATTAAAATAAATGTATAAGATAAGATAAGTGATTTTTTATTAATAAATAAAAAAAGTAGATAATTAATTGCTTTGATTTGTTTATTTGTTTTCTGGGAAATATAAAATATTTCTCAAATTTTTTTTTGAGTTAAAAAAATGGTTCCCAAAATCGATCCATGTTTAGTTGATCCAAAAACATTAATTAAACTAAATTCACGAATATACGCCTTCCACAGATAATCCAAAAAATTAGATAAATCGGGACAACAAGGATTAGCCATAAATAGATTAGGATTAGTGTATTTTCTGCTTATCCTTAAAAATATTTTTTGCACGGATGGGATTAGAGATGTAATAAACCAGCCGAGCGGTGATCAGTCAGAGCTTGACCTTAGCTTGGCTGAGTTCGTGATCTCAAACGAGCTCGGCTGAAATTTAAATTCAAATAATTATTTTTAATTAATTCACACTAAAAAAAAAATTAAAAAAAAAATTACATTAATTACAATAATTATAATTGAATAATTAAACATATATAATATTATGTGTAATATAATATATTTTTAGTAATGCATTTGCTTTGTGGACGAAGTAGTTTTTTTATTTACAGACGGACTTATCTTGAATTGTATTTGCGAACGAAATGGGAATAAAAAAGTTGGATAATCAGTTAATCATTCTGATTTATGAGAAGGATCACAAACCATACAAAATTATTTCGAAGCAGTAAAGATGAGTTCAAAGTAAAAAAAAGAAAGCCAAATGGAGTGAGGTCCAAATCAGATCTTTTCTCCTGCGAAAGCGTTCAGCGAGGCCTGCAGCTCCTCGAGAGTCCTGCCTTTGGTCTCTGGCACCAGCTTCTCCACAAATACAACAGTAATGCCACAGACCGCCGCGAATATGAAGAACGTACCTGCAGAATCAAAACATGATTAGTCTTGAGAATTTTATATAAACAATCCTTACTGTGAGAGGCAAAATAATAGACTGTCATCACCTGCAGAATTCCAGCTCATGAGGAAGTTGAAAGCATATGAAACAATCCATGAACCAAACCAGCTCACCAATGTCACTAGGCTTCCTGCCGAGCCTTTCATGTTTATGGGAAATATCTGAGAACACAAAATATATATATATATATATATATATATATAATAAATAAACAAAAAATAATGATCGTCATCAATATAGTTTTCGGTAGAAAACTAGCCTCAGACATTATAACCCATGGTATCCCCCCCATGCCAACTGAGAAAGATCCCGTATACACCTGAGTTCACAAGGAAACAATTAGCATCACAGATCAAAAGTCCTCTGATCCATACTGGATTTAGAGAGAAACAAAGAGTATTGATCTTCTTTGTTTCATTTAATGCTCTTCGTTTAATCTTAATTTTACTTCTTAATCCTTTCCTTTTCAGCATTATACATTTTTTATCAAGAACCAAAAAAAGGAAAAGGGCTATGCGAGCATTCACCGAGGGCCTAGAGAGAAATTACCAGTATGCCGCCCAAAGCTAGAAAAAGATTTAGCTGATTCCACCATCCATGCCCCTGTTCCTCAAGAACAAACCCTTCATCAGTTTTTTTTTTTTTTTTTTTTCCGAAAATAGGTTCATATGCGTTTCCAAGCATAAGCCATAGAATCAGAACCTGCAAGAGGAATGACATGGCAACAAGAAAACTGCCCAAGCATGTTCCTGCTGCTGAAATCTGGAATTTGCAGCATTTACATGAGTAACATGTTTGCTGTCATATTAAACAAAAATTGCTTACCATTAGAAGCGGTCTTCTCCCGGATATATCCATCAAAAATACGCCAAGCGTAGTCATTGGAACCTACAAAATATGATCTCTTTATCGTTTGGCCGAGGGAGGAAGGAAAGGAAGAGTGACTGTTAAGTGAAAACCTGAACTGCAGCCATCGCTATTGATCCAGTATTACCAGAGGAGAAACCTGACATGAATCATATAAATAATACCTCAAAAATAGAGACCTTAAAAAGTGTTGGTCATTACCTGCCGAAACAAATATGTTGCTAGCATAAAAGCAAATCGCATTAACGCCACCAAATTGTTGAAATACCATCAGCCCAACTCCAACCTAAACATCCAATTCAAACGCACAATATGTCGGGTAAATGTTCAAAGAAATAACAAAGTTGCGTTCTATAGCTATCGAAACTTACAACAAGAGAATGAATGTATTTCCTTTGGAGCAGATTGAATACGCTTGCTTGAGGAAGCCGTTGAAGACTTTCTGTGAATTCCTTTAAAGCAAATAGAGGTGCCCTTTATCAGTGAAAGAAAGTATGCTATTTTATGTTAAAACTTACATTTCTTTGATCTTGCAAATTACTTGGATCTCCTCAGCCTCTTGAGAGATGTCAGTTTCCTTGCCCCTTAGCCTTCGCAATGCAGCCTCAAATTTAATACTGTGACCAGCCTTTGCCTGCATAATTACCGAAAGTGATGGCGCAGGAGTTTATTGAATATATAAGTACTGTTTCTCAGGTCATCACAGATAACTTGTCATGCCTATTTCAAGCATTGTCCATGAGAAAATAGCTTCAGAAGATTCAGCGGGAATCTATTTCAAAATATACTCTGTTGAGGAATTAGCCGTCATAGCATAGCACCATATCTTGCACTAGTTCCTCACAGGGAAGACACAGAAGGAGAAAGTTAATCATTGTGTAGCTGGAACTTTTAAACTTGGCTTTCATGTTAAGAGGGAGATAAAGCAGGTAGTGGGGAATCAGTGCTATAAAGCAGGTCAAGCGGGATTCTGAGGATGACGACTAACCAGCCATCTAGGAGATTCAGGAATAAAAAGAAGGCCTATGAGTTGCAGCAGACATGGAATAGTTCCTGCAACATCAGATAAAAAATAACTCAATTCCAAACATTGCAAATATTTGCTTTGATGAATACAAATATTTAACTTTTTTAACAAAGACAAACAAAAAGTTTGTGTCTGTGTTTATGTCTGTGACAACAATAAGCAGAAACCACAGCTTCTTTTTTTGTTAGAATTCGGAACTAACTTGTAAGTCCTGTGTTTAAAGGTTAAATGAAGTAAATCGACACAGAAATTCCCACAAATTATAAACTCGTAGTCCAATTGCTAAACGATAAAAAATCAACTGACAGATTTTTCTATCCATTATGGCATCAACACAAAAGGACTACAGGTCAGGGAATGATGGACCTATTAGTGCCAGTGCTCGCCAATTTAACAACGTTCCCAACGAGTAAGCCAGAGAGGCTCCACAACATATCATTAACTGCAAAAGAAAGATGAACAATGATGACGAGCCACTTTAATTGAATCCTTTTACCAAGATTCTTTCTTTCCTACCTGATTTGCAGTTGTAAAACCACCTCTCAGATTTTTTGGTGTTATTTCTGCTATGTATACAGGAACCTGTTTCACCGTTCAACTAAAATTATCAAATCATATCTGAAGTTATCATCAGATGAAAATTGGTAAATACCTTAAAATGTAACCTTTCCTCAGAGAATTCTCAGAATATACCTATTCATTTTATTTTATAATAGTAAATGTTCATTCCTAGACAAGCACTAAAACATATAAATGTTGATTCTATCAAACATGTTCACGATGCTGATCAATCTAAATAGCTTACAAGGGCCTTAGCTACTTACAATGTAAGAAAGAAGTCCAATGCCATATCCAACTGAAAGCCTCCCAAGATCAAGCCACCAAACATCCTTCAGCATTTATGCTCGAAATTTGATATCAGTGTATATATTAAGCTTACAGTACTAGATATTAGGAGACATAGCATAGATAAAACCAAGCTAAAGATAATTAGGATACTGAAAACCAGATTGACATATGAGGGTTGAATAAAACCTTGGAAAAGAATATGGCAAGCCATCCCACAATGCAGAAAAGATCAGATGTTGCCATTGCCTGGACTCAGAGACCAGACCATATTTAATATAGAACAGTCCGAAATATATGAAAACATTGCGGAATAGATCTTTCATAAGACAAAATGACATAATGATTACTAATTTTCTGCCGATCATATCGGCAAGACGTCCGCTCATCACAGCACCAATCATTGCTCCAATTGTCATAATTGAGCCAAAAAAAGAGTACTGCATGAAAAAATTCAATAGATTGACTATTTTATAAGAAATATGCAGAACACAGAAAATGCATCTGAAAATTATAAAAGCATATACAGATACAGTTGGCTTATAGTGCTACAAAACAACATATGGGTCAAAAAGGAAAAAAATAGAAATGTAGACGTCTCATACCAGATGTTTACCGTTCTCCACAATTGTGAAAAACAAATCAATGCATCAGAGGAAGACTCTAGCATATTGTCTTTCAATAAACTGAACTTATTTTAATAGGTATATCTCAACCTAAATCAAATCAATAAAATTTGCAATGTTTGATATAATAATGTAATATTTGATAGAATTAGCAATCCGTTTATGATCAAAATCCAATATAAAAGAGGGATCAATCATTTGAATCTTATTTCAGTCAATACTGAAAGAAACAGAAACAAAGAATACAAAAAAGTTATTGTTCTCGAAGTAGAAATCTCCCTGCTCAGTATATACATGATACTGAACTCAAATAGTAAATTTCTCAAGGAACATACTTCTGGCAAAGAAAGGCCAAGGTCCTCCATAATTCCAGACTGTGCTGGTGAAGAAAATCCCACCTGTAAAGAATAAAGACTTTCCTTAGCAAGTATTGCATCAATTATATATGTACTCCCATAGAACATGAACCAAGACAAGAAAACTGTGTTTCAAGCAGATAAAAAATTCGTTGATTTATTCATAAAAGTTGGCAGGTGTATCACTTGGATTAGAAGAAGACGGATGCCATGCATATAACAATGTAGTGATCAAAAACAGAGGAATTCCTCCGTCTAATCCAATACAAAATCAATTCAAAAAACATTAGATGTGCATGATTTGATTTCTCGTTCTCCAGCAAACAAAGATTCAACCAAAAAAGTCCTCTAAAAGACTAAAAAATGGAGCTTTGCCGCATCCTTACGGTAGATCCAAACTCAAAAGAACCGGAGACCGCAACAGCAGTGCTAGCGACCACCACCCAGAGCGATGAAGAAGAGGACCTCCGCTCCATGAGAGGCCTCACAGCATCTTCTACTCCTTCTCTGACGTCCATGGCAGCTCTCCGCTCTCTACTTTAGCAAAGAGAGACCAAGAACTAAGAACTGATGCTGATATTGCTAACATTCTTCAAGAATCAAAGTCTGAGAAAGACAGTTCGGATTTTGTCATCTACCAAAAAAATAGAAGACGTTTGGATCTCGTCTTGCTGGCTTTCTCCTTCTAATAATTGTCCTTCTGTTGTCCTTTTGCATGGAAGTGAGGAGGATAGACGTTGGTTTCAAATCTCGGTTTTGGTTTGGGTTCGATGATGTTTCAGCTGGTTTCCATGGCTGGCAGTGTTGGGTTAGAATTTGTCAAGATCTTATTTAACTAATAATCCCTATTATTTGGGACATGTAGTTAGAGTTTGACTAGTTCCTTAACTACTTACCACGTTTTTAGGAGCTGCAAAAACGTGGGCAGTTTGTTTTCCTTTTGATCTTCTTGTAAGGCTTATATAAGCTATGAGCTTGCTTTGAATCAATAAGAGTGATCTATGCTCTTCTGTCTGAATTAAGACTTATCAATCTGGTATCAGAGCCTCGAAAAAGGATTGGTTAATGTGAGAGGAGTGAAACACAGTGAGATAAGAAGAGAAAGAGAGTGAGTGAATTATCACGAGAGAAAAAGTGTCTGTGAGAAGTAGAAAGTGTGAGATGTCAGGAGAGACAAGCAATTTTGCTCAGCCTTGTATCCCTATGTTTGACGGAGATTATGATCATTGGAGCATGCTTATGGAGAATCTCTTGAGATCAAAGGAGTATTGGAGTCTGATCGAGACAGGGTACAGAGAGCCTACTGCTGGAGAGGTATTGACCGATGCACAGAAGAAAACTCTAGAGGAGTTGAAGCTGAAAGATTTGAAGGTAAAGAATTACCTTTTTCAGTCAATTGATAGGGCTATTTTGAGGACCATCACTCAAAAGGAAACATCCAAGCAGCTGTGGGACTCAATGAAGATAAAGTATCAAGGAAACGCGAGAGTTCAACGTGCTCAACTTCAAACTCTTCGTAGAAAGTTTGAGGTCCTGGAGATGAAGCTTGGGGAGTCAGTCACAGACTACTTTGCAAGAGTGATGGTGGTTGCAAATGATATGAGAAATTGCGGTGAAGCTATGCCGGATGTTAAGATTGTTGAGAAGATTCTTCGTACCCTCACAGAAAAATTTAACTACATTGTGTGCTCAATAGAGGAGTCGAAAGATATTGATCGTCTTTCGGTGGATGAGTTGCAGAGCTCTCTACTTGTCCATGAACAGAAATTTCAAAAAATTGGTGGAGATGAACAAGCATTGAAAGTTTCTTATGAAGAAAAAACTGGTGATAGGGGAAGGGGACGTGGATTTTTTAGAGGAAGAGGAAGAGGAAGAGGTCGACAAACATTCAGAAGAGCTACAACTGAGTGTTGGAACTGTCATCAAATAGGGCACTTTCAATATGAATGTCCTAAGTGGGAGAAGAGAGCAAATTATGCTGAGCTTGAGGAGAAAGAAGAGATGCTATTGATGTCGTATGAGGAGCTTAATCAATCAAGGAGTGAAGATGTATGGTTTCTTGATTCTGGATGCAGCAATCACATGTGTGCAAACAAGCAATGGTTTTCTGAGCTTGATGAGGAATTTCGACAATCTGTGAAGCTCAGGAATAACTCCAAAATGATTGTGATGGGAAAAGGCAACATCAGACTGCAAATTGCTGGAAATACTCAGGTGATTACTGATGTTTTTTATATACCTGAGTTAAAAAATAATTTATTAAGTATCGGACAATTGCAAGAGAGAGGTGTGGCTATTTTGATACAACATGGAGTATGTAAAGTCTATCATCCCGAGAAAGGACTTATCATACAAACAACAATGTCTGCAAACAGGATGTTCATGTTGTTTGCAAAAGCCTTGCCGAAGGCTTCCACCTGTTTTCAAATAACTCTTGAAGATAGCACTCATCTTTGGCATCGTAGATATGGGCATCTAAGTCTCAAAGGTCTGAGAACTTTGCAATATAAGAATATGGTGAAAGGGATACCTCAGCTGAATGCTTCATCCAAAGTATGCACTGATTGCATGGTGGGAAAGCAACACAGAGATACAATTCCAAAGAAGAGCCTGTGGAGAGCATCACAAAAATTGCAGTTGGTACATTCTGACATATGTGGACCCATCAACCCAACCTCCAACAGCAAAAAGAGGTATTTCATAAGCTTTATTGATGACTACAGTCGTAAGGTGTGGATATATTTTCTTACTGAGAAATCTGAAGCTTTCACTATCTTTAAGAATTATAAAAACCTTGTTGAAAAGGAAACAGGTGTTTGTATTCGCTGTTTACGCACAGATAGGGGTGGAGAATTTACATCTCTTGAGTTCAATGCTTTCTGTAAAGATAATGGCATTAGCAGGCAGCTCACTGCAGCCTACACTCCCCAACAAAATGGAGTGGCTGAACGCAAGAACAGGACAATCATGAACATGGTTAGAAGCATGTTATCAGAGAAGCAAGTTCCAAAGAATTTCTGGCCAGAAGCAGTAAACTGGACAGCACATGTACTTAACAGAAGTCCTACATCGGCAGTGAAAAACATGACCCCTGAAGAGGCTTGGAGTGGTATTAAACCCAATGTTGATTATTTTCGAATTTTTGGGTGCATTGGCCATGTTCATGTGCCAGAAAGAAATAGAACGAAGCTGGATGACAAGAGCTTTAAGTGTATGTTGCTGGGGATAAGTGAAGAATCCAAAGCATATAGACTCTACGATCCCGTGTCTGAAAAGATAGTTGTAAGCAGAGATGTTATTTTTGAAGAAAATGAGTGCTGGAATTGGGGGAGGAGCAATAAAGAAGCAAGACTTGATGTGCTTGAATGGGGAGATAGCAATGGAAGTGAAATCGATCAAAGTGAAGAAGAATCTGAGGAAGCAGTAGAAGAAGGAGGAGGAGAAGATGACACACCTTCAAATGAGTTACTTGGTGAGAATTCTCAAACATCTGAAAGCTCACCAAGTTCACTAGGAAGGAGGAATAGAAGAGCACCAGTTTGGATGGAAAATTATATAAGTGGGGGAGAATTTTCAGATGAAGAAGTTGAGCAGAATCTAGTTTTGTTTACTTCAAATGGAGATCCAACAACCTTTGAAGAAGCTGCACAAAGTTCCAAGTGGAGAGCTGCAATGGACTTAGAGATAGAAGCAATCAAGAGGAATAAGACTTGGGAGCTAACAGACCTGCCTAAAGGAGTGAAGAAGATTGGAGTAAAATGGGTTTTTAAAACTAAACTCAACGAAAATGGCAAGGTTGATAAGTGTAAGGCTCGATTGGTGGCGAAAGGCTATGCCCAGCAACATGGCATAGACTATACTGAAGTGTTTGCACCTGTGGTTAGATGGGATACAATCCGAATGATAATTGCTTTAGTAGCTCATAATGGTTGGAATATGTATCAGCTTGACGTTAAAAGCGCTTTCTTGCATGGAGAATTGAATGAAGCTGTGTTTGTCGAGCAACCACAAGGCTATGCAAAGAAAGGGGAAGAGCATAAGGTGTACAAATTGAAGAAAGCATTATACGGCCTTAAACAAGCCCCTCGTGCATGGTACAGCCGAATTGAAATGTACTTTATTAAGGAAGGATTTGAGAAGTGCAGCTGTGAACACACCTTGTTCGTCAAAAGAGAAGATGAAGGTAAAATCTTGATTGTTAGCTTATATGTTGATGATCTAATTTTTACTGGTAATGATGAAAGCATGTTTGTCAAATTCAAAAATTCTATGAAACTTGAATTTGATATGACTGATCTGGGAAAGATGAAGTATTTTCTGGGTGTGGAGGTTTTACAAAATTCTGAAGGCATTTATATTAATCAAAAGAAGTACACAAAAGAAATCTTGGAGAGGTTTAAGATGGAGAAGAGTAATAGTGTGAAGAATCCCATTGTTCCAGGTGTTAAATTAATGAAAGATGAAGGAGGAGTCAAAGTGGATGCTACAATGTACAAACAACTGGTTGGAAGTCTTATGTATCTGACTGCAACAAGGCCTGATCTAATGTACGTAGTGTGTCTCATTAGCAGATTCATGTCAAGTCCAACTGAGTTGCATTTACAAGCTTCAAAAAGGGTGTTAAGATACCTGAAAGGTACTGTGGATTTGGGAGTGTTTTATCGAAAGAAGGGTAATGGAGAGTTGATGTTATATACAGATAGTGATTATGCAGGAGATGTGGATGACAGGAAAAGCACTTCTGGTTATGTATTTCTACTCAGTGAAGGAGCTGTGTCATGGTCCTCTAAAAAGCAGCCTGTGGTTACATTGTCTACTACCGAAGCAGAATTTGTGGCTGCTGCTTCTTGTGTGTGTCAAGGGGTGTGGATGAGGAGAGTCCTGGAGAAACTTGGTCACTCTCAAAGCAAATGCACCACTGTGTTATGTGACAACAGTTCCACTATTAAATTGTCCAAGAACCCAGTCCTGCATGGACGCAGCAAACACATTGATGTAAGGTTTCATTTCCTGCGTGATTTAACCAGAGATGGAGTAGTTGAATTGAAGCATTGTGGCACGCATGAACAAGTTGCTGATATTATGACAAAACCACTCAAGCTGGATGTGTTTTTAAAGTTGCGTGAGTTGTTAGGAGTATGTGCTGTACCAGGAGTAAACTGAATGCATTATTGCAATCAATTTAGGGGAGGAATTGTTGGGTTAGAATTTGTCAAGATCTTATTTAACTAATAATCCCTATTATTTGGGACATGTAGTTAGAGTTTGACTAGTTCCTTAACTACTTACCACGTTTTTAGGAGCTGCAAAACGTGGGCAGTTTGTTTTCCTTTTGATCTTCTTGTAAGGCTTATATAAGTTATGAGCTTGCTTTGAATCAATAAGAGTGATCTATGCTCTTCTGTGTGAATTAAGACTTATCAGGCAGAACCTGTGGTGATTGTTGCTAACAGTCCTGATTACGATTTTTCTTTTTGAAAGAAAATATATGCTTATCAACTTATTACAGAAAATCGCTTGCCTTTTCAATATTCGAAGAAAGATTATTTGCATTATTAATTTACAGAAAACTACTAGACTTAATATCATTGCAAAAAAGACCAAATCTGAAGGCAACAGGTTTCTTACTAAAGATGAGGAAATGCAACTGACAAAATTCAAAGAGTTGACACAAGAAGGAACCCAGCTGATATGCTTGAATAGCCATTTCAGTGCTTGAATCAATTTACTCAAATTACAACTGATCCTCATTTCATGGTTACAACACTGCAGTGCACTGGATCAATTGCAGTTACAAATAGTATAACATATTTATCAGGAGGTTCTGGAAAGCCCATGGAAGATAATGACACAACAACAGTCATATTATTCTCCTTGCTTCTTACTTTTACAATAAACAACATTCAAAGCACCTAAAAGAATCTAAAGCCACTTAACTGTAGACAAATCCGCACTTTCTTGGAAGATATCACCTGCTTGAACTCATCGATGCTTGAATCTCTTCAAGCGTTCGGCCTTTGGTTTCTGGTACTACTCTTGCTACGAAAAGAATTGTCAATGCAGATGCCGCAGAGAAGAGGAAAAAGGTACCTGATACAAAACAAAGTTACAGGCCAGTAAGATTTGTTTTACTTAAGTTATAGTATATTGGTCTTAGTAATGTGTCAAGTAGAAAAAACAATTATCTAGTCAGTGTTCAATAAGAATCTGGTGATTAAAAGATGAGTTTATCAGTTTATGTTCTTGTTGGAAGTGCACAAAGTGTGGGTTATAGAACATCTGTCGATGATTATCAAATTTGAAGCATTAGTTGTCATATTAATATTTACCTGCAGAACTCCAGGCCATTAAAAAATTGAAAGTATAGGAGATTGTCCATGAACCAAACCAGTTCACTAAAGTAACCATGCTGCCACCAATCCCCTTTACATTGATGGGAAAAATCTGCAAGCAAGCCACCTCATCGGTAAAAATAATAATAAACTCACCTAGTATTTGTCATTTAAAGCAGATATACCGAAATGGTTTTATTTTGAAAAATAAGGGATTAATTAGCTCACCTCAGACATTATAACCCAAGGCACTGCACCCATTCCGATGGAGAAAGCTGCCATATATATCTGTCACATGGAGTGGCATAGATATAGCATCATACTTATAAAATCTTAAGATTAATCCTGATCTTGCATCCAAATAAACTACCAAGAAAAAAAAAACTTCAGTTACAATGCCTTACCAATACGCCAGAAAGAGCTAACATAGGAACCCAGTCCATGTACACTCCTTTGCCCTGCTTAAAAAGATAACTTAGTGCTCTGAAAGTTCTTTTTTTTTCAAGAATCATGCTTTTTTTTCTTTTTAAATATATTACTGATCAAAATTAGTGAAATCTTCAAATAATTGAGAGTTTGTTCTACCTTCAGATAGAATGATACACCAGCCAAGAAGCAGCCTATGAATGTTCCAGTTGCAGAAACCTGAAATGGAAAAATAGTACCAAGTTCAAGTAAGTGTCATTATCTCTTAAATTTTTAGAGCCAAAGCAATGTCTTATATTTTTCCTACCATTATAAGTGGCTTTCTTCCACTCTTATCCATTAAGATAGCACCGATTATGGTGATCGGCACCTGCAAAACATGCATCTGTATTAGTTTATATTGAAGAAAATTTTTGGAACCCAACGGCACTGAAAGAACTAAGACCTGAATAGAGCCCGTCAAAATGGTTCCAAGGTTTCCTGACATAAATCCTGTTTTTACAGCGTGGACAACAACCTCATGTAAACATGGTGAAGATATGAACAAGTTTGTAAATGCTAGTGTAAGTTTATGTTACCTGCAGAGACAAAGATCTCGCTTGCGTAAAACTCAATTCCATTGATCCCTCCTAGTTGTTGAAACACCATAAGGCCAACCCCAACCTGTTATATCATTTGCAACATTATTTTGATACGGGATATAAAACAGCTTAGAAGTTCAAAAGAAATTGATCTTCACTCACTATGAAGGCATGGCGATATCTACTTTGGAATAAGTCTTGTATTCCACTCTTGGGAAGGCTCTGAAGAGTTTCTATGTACTCCTGCCCAGTAAAGTCATGTTTCTTGTTACCTATCAATCTTCTATCCTTGAGCTTCTACATTATTGAATAATATTAACTGCTTAGAATTATGAATAAGCACTTGGATTTCAGCAGCTTCCATGGAGATATCTGCATCTTTTCCACGAAGCATTTGCAATGCAACTTGAGAGTCTTTTTGCTTGCCAACTTTAGCCTGCAAAATACCAAACATTGTTTGCAGTTGACCTTCTAACAAAGTGAATTCTCAAAACAAACAGATCTCTTACCAGCCATCGAGGGGATTCAGGAATAAAGAAGAGGCCAACAAGTAGAAGAACACATGGAACAATTCCTGCATGAAACACTTATCAATCAAGTCCCTGCTTACTTACCCAGTAAATAGCTAAATAAATAAATAACCTTCACATGTTACCAAGTATTGTTAATGCCCTCCATGTAACAAGTGTGCCAACTATATATGCTGCTGAGCCACCACCACAAATAAATAGCTGCGACAAAAGAAAACAAGTTTGATTTATATGAGTTAATCTGAATTCTCCTAACAGTCTAATCTCAATACTTGCATTACTCACCTGGTTGAGTGTTGTAAGCCCTCCACGTAGATTCTTTGGTGCAATCTCAGCTATAAAGATTGGTACCTTTGCAACAGTAAGACCAGAAAAATTAGTATAAAAGGGTATTACGTTATTCTAATATAAAGAGTTTGGCATTGCTTTGAGAACAGTATTGCACTATATAATTCCTTCTCAGCAAAGGATATCAGTTTATCACTATTTTGAGTTTCAAAACAGGGATAATTGTGTCAGTATTGAATGGGCATTTGTTTAAGCCAAGCTTTTGATCAACTAATAAGCAAGAAGCCAAAGAAAGCTTACCACATATGAAAGAATTCCAATCCCATATCCTGTGGAAATTCTTCCAATATCTAGCAGTAGGGCACCCTTTTGGAAAGATGAGGGGCATTATATTAAGAATTTTCATTTACAATGAATATGAATAACAGAAAAGTGAAATTTTCAAGTTGAGATGGCAAACCTCTGCAAAGAACATAGCAATCCATCCCATCAAACATATGATAGCTGACATTCTCATTGTCTGTTTACATGAAACATGCAAGTAAGCAAACAAGTATTCGCAAATTACTAGTGAACTTCTATACACTTGGTCCTCTCGATTCTTACTCTTTTACGGCCAATGATATCAGCAATTGGCCCACTTGTAACTGCACCTACCATTGCACCAATGGTAACTATGGATCCAAAAACTGCAAACTGCGAGGTTTCCATGAAAATTCATGTTTAGGAATGCTTAAGCTCCATTATTTGAAGTCTCAGACAATCCTAAATTTATTATACATTTCAAAAGCTAACTGACGAAGATTGGAGAAAGTTGTGCAAGGCTTTGAAATTAAAAAGAAGGCAAAGGATAGTTACATACCATGTAATGATGATAATTTATGCAGAATATAAAGATGATACTTCTGGTAAAAATCTTGGAACAATGTAGCCTTCATAATGTGGAACTTAGGACATGGCTCTAGGCAGGGCCAGGCCCAGCACTGGCTTGGCCCCTTTATAGCCCTACCAAGAGACAAGATTTACAATATCCATATGGATCTTCCTTAAATCAGGATAAGACACAGACAAGCTTCTTAGTCTAAATATGCATTATCTTTTATCATCTTTATGTTAGTTACATTTCTAAAATCATTAGCAAAGCAAAAAACCAAAAGGACTGTGGATCTGATTTGGGTACATATGTCATGCTTGTTACATCACAAGCTGCAGGAAAAAGGTACTAGAAAGCACTATAAAAATCAGAGTATTTCTCTTGTTCCATCAAAATTAGTTTTTTAAAGCTTTTTGAGTAAATTAGCATTTATAATTTGCAAGTCGATAAGTATAATAATTTTTCTCCCCAAGTAGATCAAGTATGCATCCCAAGCTCAATCATTATTTTGTGCACTGTTTACGTCTTTTACCCACATTAGAAGACAATAGTTTGCTGCTTTCTTTGTGCAATTTGCATGCATACTTGATGGATCCTTAACAGCTTATCTACAAGCCTAAAAGCTTTAAAAATTCACAAGAGTAAACATTATCTATTAGTCCACAGAAAACCAGAGTTTTCAACTCTTTATTCCCTGTAATTGTCCAATTTCATTTAAAATTTCTAATTTTCTAGACTTAAGTTTTACTAAAAAGAAACAGACAGTTGCGAAGAGATAAAATTATAAGTTCATGAAGACAACCATATACTAGAAAAAGGAAAGAAACTCTCGAACAGTGGGCAATAAGAAATATGTTAACAAGAATCTAGGGGACCCAAAGTTCACAGGGACTAAAAAAGTTAGATATTGCTCTCTTAAGGTCTAATAGATAATGTTTACATAATAAAATGAAGAGAAGAATGCCACAATAGGAAAGAGAAATAGTTTTCCAATTAAAGAGAATGATGGATGGAAAAAGGATTTGGATAGCTTCAGTGGTACAGCTCTGGACAAATATTGGTTGGTGGCATCTTAAGAACTAAAATGGCAAGAAGAATGCCACTACAGGAAAGCAAAATAGTTTTCCAACTGAAATGAAAGATGGATGGGAAAAGGACAAATGATTGGATAGCTTCAGTGGAACAGTTCTGGATACATATTTTGGTGGCAACAATGACGCAAGAGATATTTTTCAGTCACATAATCATGTCTTCTCTTTTCTGTTGAAAATATCTGCGCTAGATTCAATCTATAAGGAGCCATGAAACTGAAGAGTCTTGTTTCGTATATTTCCGCATTAAAAAAGAATAAAAAGGTTTTTGCATTTATACCCCTGCAAAATCATAAAATTGCTTTTGCACAATCTCCAAAAAAACCAGTATTTGCATGTAAATCGCTAGATTTGCAATTACACCCTTACCTACACTTCTTACTTTTTGCTCATCAGAAGTCGATGGAATCATGCAAAAAGACTGATACATCCTTGCAGATATAACCCATTGAGATAGATAAACATATTGAAATTCTGACGGATAAAATTATCATTTAAACTACAAAAAATAAGTACTACCCGTAATAAACAAACCATGAAGGCATAAATGGTGCAGTACAGAAAAAATATAATGGTTTTCTTGGAGGTAAATATCCAAATATTGATTCTATGTTGAGTATATATGCACGGTATTAAGACCGAGCTTAACTCATTTGTGTTGTACTTCATTTTGAAACGTGAGTAGATCCAATGGGTCATTCGGTACATCTGCTACTACTGAAGTTGGGGGCTCAACAGCTGGAATGTTTGGTACTAACCTCTCATTTATAACCTGAAAATGAAAGAGTTCGAGAATCGCATAAAAAAAATCAGCAAACATACCTCTGACAAGGAAAGGCCGATGTCTTTCCTGATCCCTGATTCGGTTGGAGCCGAGAACCCCACCTGCCAAAAACACCAACTTTTGATTCTGACTGTTCATTCTCAAACAAGAAAATTAAATGACTTGTACAGGCAGAGTCACAGATAACTCCTGCTTTTCAGAAAGCAAAACTCTGAGTATCGCTATATTTGCAGATAATTCCATCCATTTAAGAGGATTAAACGCAAAACCCGAACGAAAGAAGTAGAAGGAAAAAACAAAAAAAAAAGTGTTTTAATCCTTCTCAAATCACGAAGAACAATTAACTCGAATTCAAACCCAAAACCCAAATACCCAAATCGCCACAAACTCAAAAAAATCATCCGTGCTGAAACCCCAAACCCCAGAAATCGATCGAGCAAAAGGAAGGAAAGGAGAAAGGGAGAACTCACGCAAGTGCCGAACTCGAAGGAGCCGCAGACGGAGACGGCGGTGCAGAGGAGGACCATGGAGACGGGCCCGTCGCTCCGGCCATCTTCGCTAGCCTCGTCACCGGAGTGCAACACCGCCTCCTTCTCGCCGACGAGTGGCTCCTCGAGCGCGCTCTTCTTCTCGACGATCCAGCCCTCCTCCAGGTCTTCCCCCACCACCGCCATCGCTTTCTCTCTCTGGAAACCAGCTGATTTCAGAGAAGTCCGGGAAAGACTGCAAGGAAGAGTCTCGCCTCTTATAGCCACGGTGAGGGACGACGCCTAGAAACGGGCCGGCCCGGCCCTCTTTGTGGTCAATGTCAGTTATCTGACTAATTTTCCAGAAAATGGTTTTTAAAATAAATAATAAAAAATTAGGAGAAGAGTTGTATTTTTATCAAAAAGGTTAGAAGATAAATATTATTAAATGGTAAGTCTGGAAAAATAGAGTAATATCATGTAATAAAGAAATGACATAAGTTTTCTCTATTTTTTGGCCAAAGTGATAAATCCTTGTTTTTGCAATTCATATAAATATGGAATACATGCATTTATATTTCAATATAATGGAATTCAGATTTTCAAATATATATTATTACTATAATTAGG
Organism: Trichopus zeylanicus subsp. travancoricus; assembly: GCA_005019695.1. Classification (NCBI taxonomy): domain Eukaryota; kingdom Viridiplantae; phylum Streptophyta; class Magnoliopsida; order Dioscoreales; family Dioscoreaceae; genus Trichopus; species Trichopus zeylanicus. The sequence continues at coordinate 17,553 of RXID01017454.1, forward strand.
ATCAAGTCAGTCACAAATATACAGTAATAAATTCTGAAAAAATATATAAACTCGGACATATGCATATGATTAATGGAGACGTATTTTTTAAAAAAGAGATAAATTTTCGGGCCGGACCGTTCCGACAAGGCCCGATGACAGGCCGGAAACAGTGGGGAGCGGGAGCTGTCAGATAAGCGCGGCAGATCAGCATCCTAGGACGGTCCACGTCAGCATCCGGAAAATATCGGCGGAGTAGAGTCATAATCAATTATAAGCTTTGATAGCTGAGTCGAATGATCGGCTGGAGCAGGACGAGATGTCGCCCGTCCATTCGACAGGGATCTCGAGGCTCTCAGGACGGCGGGATCTCGCATTTAGTTGAGAGATGATTAGATTATGTTGTTAATCGTGGAGGACTAATCATGATCATCGGGATCAATTATTGAGATTAAGGATCGTGCTGCTCAGATCCGACTAGTTTGCCTCATCTTTGTTGGGGGTTTTTGCATAAAAACCCCCGAATAGAGTTGAAATTGTTTCCAGTTCAGGTCAGGTTTCTTTCAAACACTGCAAAACCAAATGGGCATCCTATGTTGTGCATTATTGGAAGTTTCTTTTATCTTCAAAACTATGCATTAAGTGATTTAATAAAATATCTTCTTTTATCTCAAAGCAATATAATGGTGCAACCGTGCAAAAATCTAATCAAGGCAACGTAACATGGTTGATATTTGCAAATAACTTCCTATAATAGTCCATATTCTTAAAAAGAAATTGTAGATTTGGAATAGTAACATGTAATCTCACAAGATCCAAAATCAAAAGACAATTCTTTTTTTAGGAAAAGGACACTTTATTGTTTCCCAGGAGACAAGATAGAAAGCAGCGAGTTGTTATTTTTAGAGATTTTTGCATATATACCCTTTAAAGTTATGATATTACATCTATAATTCTGAAAATGTTGTAGTTACAACCATATTTTTGAAAAATAAATTATTTCATTAATATTTTTGGGATTAATATCTGTTTATTGAAATAACACGGATTGAGTTAAAATGTCCGAAATATTTTTTACATATATATCCTTGATAATGTATTATTAACAACTTTGCTTTCTCAAAATAAATAAATTATATATATATATATATATATATATATCTCAAAATTCTGGGGCTAAATTCGTCACCTACAATGGCTAAAATCTTATAATCCTAATTCTAGGAGACATGTTACGATGGCGATATTTGTGTAAAAATATTTTTTAAAAAATATTAATACAATTATAGAATTTTGACACATATATATATATATATATATATATATAAAAGGGATAATTACGGGTGACCCGTAATTAGCCTTAATTACGGTTAATCCCCCTAATTTCCGTAATTATCCCCGCGTCTCAAATTCGCCCATATTTACCCACAGCCCCCGATTGTTATTTAATCAAAATTTTACCAAAAATTCCGATTTTATCCCGTTATTTTTAAACATACACCCCTAAAAACTTATTTTTTTATA
>RXID01017455.1:0-29741 GCA_005019695.1 Trichopus zeylanicus subsp. travancoricus
AAAGATTTTTTTAATTATTAATTGTGTGTTGAACACAGTTTGACTATATTTTGACTGTACTTTGACTTTAAATTAAAAATATGATAAAATTTTGAAATTTTTTTATAAAAATTTAAAAATTATGAAAGAATTTATAATTAATTTTATCACAATATTAAATATTATTTTAATTAATTAAAATTAATTTTGATAGTTAACCATTGTTTTTATATATTACTATATAAAGAAATAATATGAATATGATTAAAAAGTTAAAAATTAACATAAGCAAATTTAACTTATTATTAAAATATAATTGACACATACATAATTTATTAATTATATAATGTAATACAACTAATCATCATCATCATCAGTTGAGTTTAAAACATCTAAATGTGGAATTATGAATTCAGTACCTGAACGATCCAGACGAATATTTATAAACATATGAATCAGAACAACTAACTCTACGCAATCTTGTGACAGTGATTCATATGGGGGTGAGACAAACAAATTTTTTTTGGCTTTACTTTCGGTGGAACGGTCATGCACGTATGCACGTGAACAAAAAACTCAACGTGTTTCGATCAAAATCATTTTCATTTCATTTTCAACCAAAATATTTTTTTTTATTAATTTATTTTGACTAAAATTTAACTTTATTTTAATTATTTTTTAACTTCAAATTAAAAAAATTATAATATGTTTAAAAAAATTTTAAACTAATGAACAATTATGTGAATAATATTATGTACGTGAACATATTTGACAAAAAATCGGTAAAAGCATCGAAACTAGATTGGCGATAGCGCTAACCACGATGTAAAGTCGGTCACAACTTGTGGGAGTAGGGGCCAGGTCGGCGAGGGCGCGAGGTGGGCGAGAGAGCAACGACAGGCTGGTGAGCGCACGGGGCCAATTCGGTAAGGGCGCGGGCTCGGACACGAAGCCGACGCAAGCGCAAGCTCTCCTGGCGAGCTCCCTGCACGAGCTCTCCTGGCGAGCTCCCCGCACGAGCTCTCCTGGCAAGCTTCGCGATCGCTTGCTCGGCGAGCTCGCTTGCTCTGCTCGCTCTTGTCGCCAACGATAAACAGTACATCCTAAATCGAAACGAAATTTATGATTTCATTTCGGTACTGGTCGAAAGTTAAAATCTTGTTTTTATATTCACGTACATACGTGCATGACCGTTCCACTGAAAGCAAAGCAAAAAAAATTTTGTGTCGGTCTCATCCCCATGTGAATCGCTGTCACGATATCGCGCAGACCTAGTTATTCTGACTCGTATATGTATAAATGTTCATATGAATCATTCAGGTACTGAATTCATAATTCCTCATCGAGCTGTTTCAAACTCAACTGATGATGATTATGATGATGATGATGATTAATTGTATTACGTTATAATTAATAAATTATACATGTGTCAAGTATATTTTAATAATAAGTTAAATTTGTTTATATTAATTTTTATTTTTTAATTATATTCATATTATTTTTCGTATATTTTTTATATAGCAATACATAAAAACAGTGGTTAACTATCAAAATTAATTTTAATTAATTAAAATAATATTTAATATTGTGGTAAAATTAATTATAAATTCTTTCATAATTTTTAAATTTTTATAAAAAAATTTTTAAAATTTTATCGTATTTTTAATTTGAAGTCAAAGTACAGTTAAAATATAATTAAACTCTGGTCAATACACAATTAAAAACTAGAAAAAATCTTTCAGCTGAAACGTATCGATTTTGCTGGGGGCCAAAACCGAAATCGAAATCGAAATTTAAAACCATATTTTTTAGAAGAGCATTTTTCAAATACTCATCATTGATTCTGATTGAACGAATACAATGTGAAAATTCCAAGATCAGCAACATGGTCATGGTTTGAAATACAACCCATCCATGTTGAAATAACCTAACAAGGAACAAATAACATAGGAGAATGAGATATCATATCAAACTATTGATCACAAAATTTTTGCTCTTTGGCAAAAGACACCGAAGGAACCTTGAGGCTCCACGAAATATATACTTGTTTAAAGACGTTCTTTATTCCGATAGTGGGTGAAGCTCACCTCACAGAAGGGTTTTTCTTGAACACATCGAATGAATTTTCTCTTGACTACAAATAAAAGTAAGATTACTCTAACATAATAGTAGAACTGATAAAAAAAAAAAGATGGAGCCTAACAACTTATAATTATTCCCTTCATGTTTTCACACTTGACAAAAAATTGTGAGACAAAAAATCTACCACTACCTAATGATTAACAGTGGATGTCTCAATTAGTTTATGCATTTTGCAGAAAAGGATTAGTTGGCATTAGCAAGATATCACAAGCAATAAAAACAAAAACAATAAGAATGAATTAAGAGGATACCTTGTTAAATTTCATCGCTCGTTTGTTGGAAAGAAATTTTCACTATTACCAACTTTAAGCTACAATATATATGTAAGGTCAAGCAAGAAAACATATCAGTAGAAGTTTACTTCAACAACAAATAAATTAATCAGGATGATTTTATCATCACAATTGACAATCAACAGACTCAGAGGAAAAAAGATGACAAATACCTTTGGGGCCCGCAAGATACGACCATTAGTTTGCATGAATTGTATTGCAATTCAAACACAACAAACATATAGCATAAGATCAACATCATAAGTACTGTCTTTTAAAGCCTATAATAAATAGAGAACATTATACTACAAATAAAAATATGGTTCTATCTTAGCTAAAACAAAAGAAACCTATTTCGTTGAGAACTTGCATCCTCTCCCAAAGTTTTTGTCGATATTTTTCTACAAGTAATGCTCTTTGTTGACGGAAAAAAATGCATGGGTGCATTTTTGCAGAGATACAAGTTCACAACCTGCAATTGCCAAGTAAAATTACATGTAATCATCAAAGGATACTTGAATTGGCTCAAAAATTAATAAACTAACAAAACTAATGTACCAAGAAAGCAAGAACATCATAAAAGCAAAGAATTATTCATACACAAAAGTGAAAGTATTGCACTATTCCATTCTTGATTTATGGAAATGCTTGCAGCAAAATATGTCACAATTGTGCATAACACAAATAAAAAATATGCATTTTCGTGGAATATAAGAAATAGAACTTACATTTGCTAATTACGTTACAATTTACTCAAACCAATAATTTTGTATCTTACCATCCCTGTGATTATTTACATATTTAAACTCACCAATATATCCTAAAGAGGAAAAATTAAATAAAAAAAGAAAATAGAGATTCAATACCATTACAAGTAAACTTCATGAAAAAAATGAATATATACTAACTATTTTTTTGTATGACAAAAAAGAACTTTATGATCATTTTTGAAAATAGTCTGATCAAGAAATTATTTTGAAACCTAGAATGTGGAATAAGATATATGTGGACAAAGTAAAATAAGTAGCAAATTCTTTAACAAGTATAACAAGCACAATTAAGCTCTATCTTAGCATCTCTTTTGAGAACGATGCAATTATTTAACGAGCACAATATTTGAATGGAAAGCCATAGCCATGTCAAAGAAAAAATAGAACAATATATATACTTGGTTATTTCGGGCAATTTACATCAAATAAATTGTTAAGACAATAATAAAATTAAATTTTTATCAACTTACCTTCTCTTTCAATAATTTTTAAAAACCCTCATCATCTCATCCTCTGTGCTGTAGAAATTCTAATTGCAATAGTAATATAAGATATTAGGAAACATTGTATCATTATTAATATTATCACTAAATTGTGTTTAAGAGTACAAAAAGTCAAACAACAATCAAAGCAATAATCCAACAAAAGGTCGATGGATGTACAACTAAAAAACAACTATTGATCATTGCAATAAAACAATCTCTATAAATAAGCAAGCGAAAAATATAAACATCACTAGAAAATAAAAAAAAAAATAAACAAATAATGATGCAAACAAAATATAATTAGGGACAAACAACAAAACACAAAGAAAACAAAAATTCAGATCTTATGTTCGATTGTTGAGAATTACAAATCATATTTAATTATTTTATAAGTCAAAGATAAATATTACCTTCAGCTTTTTCATTTCATTGATATTTTTTTCAATCAATTTTTTAGCAATTTTATCAAAGGGTATAAATATAGAATGAGTTTGTGTCATTACTAACCTTGAGTGGTAAGAGATACATATGTATAGAATTACAAAAATGATTAGATTTGACAAGTTAATCATTTTTAAATTTTTCTTAGAAGTGTAAATAAGTTGAATTTTTAAAACCTCGATGTGAAATCTATATTTACATTTTCTAAAAATTTACTACATGTAATTTTTCCTTCATCTTTGATTATTTTTGTGTTGTATATTGTACAAACTAAATGCCATAGTTGAGAGTTGACTTGTGTATGCCATATTTTTAATTTGTGCAAAATTGTTAGCAAGTCATTTTTTTAGTTATAATTATATATAATATAATATAATCGAAAATTGCTTACATTATTGGTAGATATACCTATAAATTTTTTTTTGATATATTCTTGAAGAATCCAGACGCTGTCACCATCTTTGCTTTCACTTTTAAAATGTTTACAAATATTTATTTTTGGAGTTTTTTTATTTAATATATATTCTCCACCTTAAAAATACAACTATTCAATTGTTCGATTGTGAATATCCTATATTGAACATAGTTTTGTTTAGGAATTATATGTAATTTTTCATTAGTGAACTAGTTTTTTTTAACCTTTATTCAACATTGAGGATCCATTTGGATATTTTAAAAATAATTCCATAGGAACTAATAGATGAGATTATTAATAATAGTGAGTTACATACATACAAATTTTATTTGAAGAATAAAAGATGTTAGGCATTTTTAGTTTTCCTATGAAATCTTAAAAAAAAAAAACTAATGAGTTCATAAGAATTTGGATTCTTAGAAAATGTGTTGATCCTATAATTAGTAGATGAGATTAATTATAATAGCAAGTTGCAGACATACAAATTCTATTTGATAGGTTAACAAGAGGTTAGAATTCTTTTTAGATTTTTTATGAAATCTTAAAAAAATTCATGATTTCATATGACTTTATATTGTCAAAAAATAATGCCCAACACTTTTGTAGAATTTATTTATTACATAAAATCCTATAAAATCATAAATCCCAAATTCACACAGACCTTAAGTTTTTTCCCGAAAACTAATTGTCCTTTCACTAATATTTAAGTAATTTTTTGTTGAAATTTATTTGTTTAATGTTGAGTCTCTACAATATTTGCTTTTCTTATAGTATTTTTTTATGGTCCAATTTTTATCATGTGAAGTCTATGGTTGTTGTGCAAAAATTTCATCTTTATCATGTAGTACCATTTTGTACGAAAAAGAATATATTTTTATTGTTGTTGTGTAAACACTATTATTTCTTGTATATATTTTTATTACTGTTTTGTAAAATCTTTAGTCTTGTTGTCTAATTTTTTTAGAGTAAGTGTATATGCCTCCTTAGAAAATATTGAAATTATAGATAATGTTTTAAAAATATAAAAATTGGATATTATATTTTTGGTTATAGGTTAAATTACACAAAATTCTTCCTATTAAAATTGTCCATCAAATAAATGAATATTATACAAATATTATTTGACAACATTAGATACTACAAAAAAAAATATTCATGCAACCTATAAAAAAATTAAGTTGTAAATAATTTTTTTTTTTTTTTGTAAAATGCCTTTTTGGCATATCTACAATATACGAGTCCAAAACAAGAAATATTGTCTGTTGGCGACAAGTAGGTGGTGGGCTATGACAGTGAACTTGAGATCGACGTACACTTGTGATGAACACTTGTTATTGTCATCATTCTTTATTGTTTAATTTTCTCTTTTTTTTTCTCTCTCTTCATTCGTGGTTAAGAAGATATTAAAAATTATTATATATTATTTTTAAGTTTTTAAAAAATTATGTCTAATTTTGATGTTTCATAAAGAGATTTATACAATTTACCTAATTTTTATAATTGTATGCAATTATCAACCCTACATCATCTTTTGAATCCGGTTGTAAGTGTTCCAAAAAAAATTGATGACACACATAGATTTATTAGATAATATGATTAAGACAATTTTTACCATGTCATGGTACTATGTGGCAAAAAATCTGGCACTTGTGGCTTAAAAACTAGTTGAATTCTTTTTTTGATACAATTAGTTGATTGGTAATTTAGACATATTAAGTTAGATAGTGACGAGATAGAAAAAAATTAATCCTAAATATAAACTTTTTGTGAGGTTGGCAAAACGATTTGAGCAAATTTATCCAAATAACACTGAGAAATGGGTTTGGATGTAATGCGCTCGACTACCCGTAGTGTTGTCGTCGAGCCATGATAACCATTGGAAATTGGAGAAGAACAAAAAAAAAAAGACAGAAAATGGAGGGGAAAAAAATAATTTTATCATTAATTCACCCCACGACTAGGGGAAAGGTTTCGGACGCTGGCCTCACCTTACAAATAAATGCCTAATTTTAAGATTTAGATTAGTCGTTGGCCTTGCTACGACTGGACTAAACCACCGCCTACAAATGGGGCCCATAGTGGTACTTTTTCAAGGATTGGTTAGATAAGCATGATTAAAGATAAACCCAACTAATTAGAGTTTGATTATATATCCAAGAAAATTAATTGGGTTGTAATGCAAAAGCTACACCCGTGGACGCAACCACCAGCAAGGTCGACTGAGATCTTAAATTGAATTCGCTTTTAGGTGATCTTAGCTTGGTGGATTCGGTCAATGACCTCATTGTGGTAAAAAAATTACTCGAGTTACAGAGTCAAAGCCACGTACACGGATTGAACCACCGACCAAATCAACTAAGATCTTAAATTGAACCGGCCTCCGAATGATCTTAACTCAATGGATTTGGTAAATGGCCATGCCAAGATGAAATCTTTTTTGGTTCGGAGCCTCGGTATAAGGACAAGTAGATTGAATGACTAGAAAAATAATAGATATTTTATGGCTCAAAATATAATTTTGAGAGATTCAAAATTTACATTAATTATTTTGAGAGATTTAATATATTATAAATAACAAGATATTTTTAAATATAAGGGATTAATATTAAATTCTTTTCATTTTTCTTTTATCTTTATTGTGATTGAATTGGTCATTGAAACAACTACTATTGGAAAATTCTTCAGTAATTTTTTCATAATATTTTTTTTATAAATGAATAGAGGATTTACCTAACTGATTATAATATCGAAAAGACTCTTATATAAAAGCTAATGATGAATCGGATTCCGACAATATAAATGCATTTGTGTCAATTTTATATAAAAATTTTTTTAGTTAAAAGAGTTGAAGAAGAAATGCTTTGAAAAGAAGAGATTAACAATTAAGAGGTTATACATCAAGCATCAATTTGGTGATCATACTTATTTGATATATATAAAAAAAGTATTAGTTTAAAATTTTGGTGCACCGCATTTATTATTAACTGTGAATTCACTGTTTAAATGTAAACAAATTGAAACCCGATTGAGCCTGCGCTCATATTGTAGCCAACTAAACTTAAATTAAATTACAAATTTTATGAATTTTATTATTTTAAAAATAAAAATTAGAAAGCTGGCAACTACATAAAGGCTGTCAAGGAAATTAAAATTTTTTGGGATAATTACCTATAACTCTCTATAATTAGCCTTAATTATCTACAACCCCTTGTAATTTCCGAAATTACCCATATTTCCTATTTTCGAAAATATTTATCCACACCCCTGATTGTTATTTAATCAAAATTTTTTCAAAAAATTCCGATTTTACCCTCGGTTATTTTTATAATTAAACCCCTGAAAACTTATTTTTATATTTAACGCCCCGAAATTCGGTTTTCTACAAATAACACCCCGAAATTACTCCGATTTACAGAAAAGTCCCCGAAATTCGGATTTTTGCAAATAACACCCCGAAATTATTCCGATTTACAAAAAAGTCTCCGAAATTCGGATTTTTGCAAATAAAAACCCAAAATTATTCTGAATTACAAAAAAATCCCGAAATTTTCTTATAAAACCCTCTCCTTCCTTCACTGTAACCCTAAACGTAAAAGTTGTCGCTGCCGCCGCCGCTCTGCCGCTCCCTGCGTAGCCGCTGCAGTCGCTGTCCCGCCGGCGAGGAGATCGCCTTCCGGTCGCTGCCCTACGCCCCCCACACCATCACTACTTTGTGCCGCGCCCCCCACGCCGTCGCCATCGTTGCTCTGTCCTTCGTCCTCAACCCCCTGCTCTGCCCTCGCACCGTCGCTGCCCCGTTGACGAGAACACCGTTTTCCCGTCGCTGCCGTTGCTGCCGCCCTCCTTCGTCCTCGGTAAGCCACCACCTCCTTTCGAACCCCACCCCCCCCCCCCCCCCCTCCTTTCTTCTTTTCCTTCACGCCTGAGGCCGGCGAGGACGCCTGGCGGAAAAAGGCTAGGTGGCGGACGTCTGCGCATGATGGCACCCTGGCGCGGACACCGAAGGCCGGGTGGTCTTGGCAGTCCGCGCCGCGCGCCCTCGAGCCGGCGTCTGCGAGCCGCCCACTGCCGGACGGCCTTGGACCCCCTCCCCGCCCGACGGCCTCGGACTCGCTCCCCGCCGACGGCCTCGGACCCCCTCCCTGTCCGACGGCCTCGGACTCGCTCCCCGCAGACGGCCTCGGACCCCCTCCCCGCTCAACGGCCTCGGACCCACCCATCATTCCCGCCCCCGCCCTTGCCCCCAGACGGTCCCCGACATCCCCCACCCCTCCCTTGCTTGACAGCCTCAACCTGACGCCCCCCCGCTCGATGGCCTCGGATCCCCTCCCCGCCCACGCCTCGGACCCGCCCACTGCTCCCACCCCCCGACACCACCCCCGGCACCCCCACCACCGCTTCCCGTCCCGCCCCTGCCCCCAAACGGCCTCCACACCCCCGCCCCTCCCCCTTTGCCTCACTGCCTCAAACGACCCCCCCCCCACCACAGAACGACCACCCCCACTCCCCCGTGCACAACCCCCCCCCCCCCCCCCCCCCCCACACCACAACACCCCCACCCCCAAAAAAAAAAACCCCGCCCCACCTCCTGCCTCAGGTGCCTCGGACCCTCCCGCACAGACTGTCTCAGACGACCCCCTACCACATACGGCCATCCCCCCACCCTCCTGCCCTCCGACCCCCCGGCCCCCCCCCCCGGGTCACTTACTCCTTACCACAATCCTTCTATATTTTTTTTATATCTAGTTTTCGATTTTGTGTATTTACAGATGTCTGATTCAGAGAATCTGATACGATTAGTGCTCCGTTATGGAGGATATTGGAAAGAAGTGAAACATACTCAAAGAAGAAAATATGTATTTGGTAAACAGAAGTCTTTACTGGTTGATGCAAAAAAGTATACATTTGCAGAATTATGGACTGAAGCCTGTAAATTGGTCGAAGCAAGGACAAATGAGTTACTTGTGATTAAGTATTTATATCCAAATAGCAGTCCTCCAATTTATATGTCAATCAACAGTGAAATTCAGTTGGAAATAATGTAGACATTGATTCAAGACTTGAAACATAATAATATCTATATATCAGTGGAGGACATAGACGATCCCATATCAGTAGTTTCTGCACCAAGGCTGACTCCTTTGACAGGAGAATCTTCTGTGTATCACAGTGTGCAAAGAGATGAATATATTGATTCAGATTTATATGATTGTCCTTCTGATTCTAGTTTTCACAGTTTGATGTATTCTTCTGATGATGATGAAGATGAGGAGGAGGAGGATGATGATAATGATGATTTAGTTGCTGAGCATGAGCAAGAAAATATAAGACAAGGTGAAGAAGAAAGAGTAAAAGACAGAGTGGAAGATGATTTACTACCTTTACTTGAAGATAATTTGAATGAAAATATTTTAAAAATAGGAGACATATTTGAAAATGTACATGCATTCAGATTGGCTCTTAGACAGTACTGTATTGTGCACAAATTTCAGCCTTTGTTTGTGAAAAATGATCGTAACAAAGTAACAGTCAGATGTGCTTCTGCGAATTATCGATGGAGGCTCATGCTTCGGAGATATCTAATGGTTCATGTTTTTATATAAGAAAAATGGAACCAGTTCATACTTATATTGCTGTCAATACTTCTGAAAATAAAATGGCAAGTGCTGAATGGGTAAGCAACCACGTTTTGCATTGGATGTGTGTTGACAAGTAAATCACAATCAAGCAAATACAGAATATGATGAATGAAAAATACAGTCTTAGACTGACTTATATACAGGCATGGAGGGGAAAAGACTATGCTTACAGGATTATTCATGGTAACGAAGAAGAATCTTTTAATTTATTTCATTCGCTGAAGGCAGAATTGGAAAGAAGGCATCCTGGTAATATTGTGCACTTTACTCAGTGTCCAGATATGTCTTTCCAAAGATGTTTTATGTCACTACATGCTTGTAGGAGAGCTTTTCTTACTGGATGCAGACCTATACTGGGAGTTGATGAATGCTTCTTGAAAGAAAAATATAAAGACACATTGCTTTCAGCTTGTGAAATTGATTGGGAGAATAACCTAGTTCGAGTTGCATTTGTAGTTACAGAAGGAGAAACATACCAATCTTCGTTATGATTTTTACATAACTTGCAAAGGGTTATTGAAAATTTGAATAGCTTGCCTATTATTTCAGATAGGCAGAAGGGTCTTTCTGATGCTGTGAAGAATATTTTCTCATATGCTAAGCATAGAGTTTGTATAAGGCATGTGATTGCAAATTTCAAAATATTCTACCTTGAAAAAAGGTTAGAAAATTTGATTTTTAATGCTTCAAATACATTTTTGCCTACTGAATTCATGAAGTATATGGAGAGGATTAAACAACTATTCATACAAGCTTGACAGTACATGAAAGAAATAAATGATTTTGCATGGAGTAGAAGTCACTTTGATCATTTAGTGAAATGTCATTATGTGACTAACAATATTTCTGAGTCATTTAACAGTTTTATTCAGGATGGCAGGGAGCTTCCCTTTATTGAATTACTTGATTTCATCAGGCAGAAGATAATAGTAAAATTTGTCATAAGAAAAAAATGAAGGATCTCACTGGTCTGGAAAGCTAGTGCTAAGAATAGAAGCTTTTATTAGGAAAGTTTCACAGGCACGGGGCGAATACCGTATTTGGAGGTCTTCTGATGATATTTCAGAAGTTAGTGATCTTGCAGGCCGACTGATTGTGGATATAAGACAAAGGATTTGTGATTGTAGATAGTGACAACTGATAGGAGTTCCTTGCGTTCACAGTATTGTTGCTCTCTTTGATGTTCGGCTTGATCCTATTGATTTTGTTGATGACTACTATACTCTGCAGACATACAAAAGAGTATATGATGTTCCTGTCATTCCATTATCAAGCAAGCAACTTTGGGTGTCTGTGTCAAATGCTCTGCAAGTACTTCTTCCACATTTAAGGAGACAATCTGGTAGGCCTAAGAAGAAAAAGATTAAGGATCCAATGGAAACATCAAGTAGAGCAATATATACTTGCAGTAGATGTGGTGAGGTGGGACACAACAAGAGAGCGTGTAAAGAGTCTTTTGGATTACAACAACAAATTGAAGCTTCTGGATCTAGCAGCAATCAACAATCAGTGGAAAACCAATATGTTGGAGGATGTGGCAGGGAAAGAGGAAGAGGAAGGTCTACCATGATGACTTCAAATTTTAGTATGCATTTATCATGTGAGTTTTTCTTTAAAAAAATTGACAATTTTTTTCTTATTTTATGTGATTTTGAAACAATACATGAATAAATGTCACTGTGTTTTTTTGCAGGAAGTTCGTTAGATCTCTAGGATCAATTTTGATTGGGTAAGCTGTCTTCTCGAAAATGATGATGATGTCATGTTGCTTAGTTACCATAACTATGGGTGCATTCTGTTCGCAGGTACATATTTCTGCTAGATAGACTGGGGAGAGTTAGATTAGATGGCAAGTTTTTGGATTGGCGACTCAGGAGAAACTGTCATATCTTTTATCATCCACCTCTCTTTTGTTGAATGAGAAATGAAGGGTATTATTTGAGACATTTGTTTCATTAATGTTCTTCAAATTCTGGTTTATAAGGAATAATAGAAGGTTTCCTTTTTTGGTTGAAGAAAATTCCAACTTTTGTAACTCTAAAGGATGCAAAAGATGCCATTTTTCTGTTTAAATGATCCTTTTGTAGCATACTTTTTTCTCGTGAAATTTAGCTTATTTTCTTAATATCTGCTTATTTTCGTTAAGTCTAAAATGGATGAAGTAGTGAAAAGCTCTGTTTGTAAGATTGCGCAGAATGAAGGTGTTTTATGTCTCCTTGCTTGTCAATAGAGTTGGCATCCCCACCTATTGAAATTTTACTACTTAAATAAATACATCATGGTAAAGCTTAAAAATGATGGAGATATTTCTGATCTTTTTTTCAGCAATATATTTTTATGTTTATGACTGCAAAAACTAGAATTATTTCAAATAATAACATTATCTTTATTCCAATTGGCACCTTAAAAGATTTCTGCATGCTACTTTTATATACTTCATCCTTTTCCTTGTCTGTTACTTTTTAGGATTCTCATTCTTCTAACTTTGCTGCATCAATCAGGTAAACCAGATTGCTCCATACTCATGTGGCTATTTAAATTTTATGATTTTTTTTCTATGAAAACTAGAAAAATGGATGAACTTGTGAACTTTGCAAGTTTCTCACATTTAATCTCTGTGGCCCTGTTTTCATATGCTAAAATAGAATTGCTGAGTTTTTCTGCATTGTAAATTTTACAAATAAGTCATTGAAGGTTTCAAAACTTAAAATTTAAAATTACAAGTTTCATATTGTACATTTACAAATAGATCCCTTGATTATTTTTTTAATAAATAAGTCAATATTTTAATCATTTTTAATATTAAATTTCACAAAAAAAGACAATGAAGGTTTTAAAATTACAAATTTAATATTTTTACATTTAAAAATAGACTACCTTTAATATTTTTATTTATAAATAAGTCCAAATTTTATTTATTTTATAAGTAAATTTTACAAATAAGTCATTGAAGGTTTCAAAAATTAAAATTTAAAATTACAAGTTTCATATTGTATATTTACAAATAAATCCCTTGATTATTTTTTTAATAAATAAGTCAATATTTTAATCATTTTTAATATTAAATTTCACAAAAAAAGACAGTGAAGGTTTTAAAATTTAAAATTTAAAATTACAAATATTTTTACATTTAAAAATAGACCACCTTTAATAGTTTTATTTGTAAATAAGTCCAAATTTTATTTATTTTATAAGTAAATTTTACAAATAAGTCATTGAAGGTTTCAAAAATTAAAATTTAAAATTACAAGTTTCATATTGTACATTTACAAATAGATCCCTTGATTATTTTTTTAATAAATAAGTCAATATTTTAATCATTTTTAATATTAAATTTCAGAAAAAAAGACAATGAAGGTTTTAAAATTTATAATTTCAAATTACAAGTTTAATATTTTTACATTTAAAAATAGACCACCTTTAATATTTTTATTTATAAATAAGTCTAAATTTTATTTATTTTATAAGTAAATTTTACAAATAAGTCATTGAAAGTTTAAAAACTTAAAATTTAAATTACAACTTTCATGTTTGTACATTTACAATAGACCCCTTTAATATTTTTATTTATAAATAAGTCTATATTTTTTATCATATTTATGTAAAATTTTATAAAAAAGACATTAATAATTTTTAAATTTAAAAATATAAATTTAATATTTATACATTAAAAAATAGACCCTTGAATATTTATTTAAAAAAATAAGTCTAAATTTTATTTATTTTAAAACTAATTTTTACAAATAGACCCCTTGCCGGACCATCGCCGACCGGCGTTTGCGCCCGCGCGCCGGGGACGGAGGCCGAGGCCGGACGATGCACCGGCACGCGGGTGCAGATGCAGACGGCCAAGGCCTAGGCCGTTCCGCCCCCGCGTGCTGGGGAAGGAGGCCGAGGCCGGCGCACCAGCCTCGGCGTCCATTCCGCGTGTCGAGGCCGTCTGCACCCTCATGTCGGTGCGCTGGCCTCCGGTGTCGCTGCCCGCACGCCGCCACTCTCGCCGCCGTCGAATTTCGGGCACTTTTCTGTAAATCAAAATAATTTCGGGGTGTTATTTGCAAAAATCCAAATTTCAGGGACTTTTTTGTAAATCAGATTAATTTTGGGGTGTTATTTGTAAAAAGCCGAATTGCGGGACATTAAATATAAAAAAATAAGTTTTCAGGGATTTAATTGTAAAAATAACCGAAGGTAAAATCAGAATTTTTTGGGAAAATTTTGATTAAATAATAATCAGTAGTATAGGTAAATATTTTTGAAAATGAGAGGGTGCGGGTAATTTCGAAAATTATGAGAGGTTATAAATAATTAACGTTAATTACAGAAATTATAGATAATGATCTCAAATTTTTTTCAGGAAACTATAAAGAAAATATTTTCCTTCGTTCCAAAACCATGACTTGGAACCTTCGTTTTAACAACTCATGGGTTCGTTTGCCTTTGATCTGTTCTCGCTGCTCTCCGAACGGTGCTTGTCGTTGACCACGTTTGCTTCTAGATGACAGAGCGTTGCTAGAATGCTCTATCCAGCTTTTTCCTCACAAATTATCAAAAATAAAAATAAAAATAAAAAATAAAAAACCTGAACCGGTGGTCCATCCTGCAATTTGTTTTTTAGAATTTCTCTCTTCCCAATTTCCTTTTTTGCAAAATATGGCATTTTAGTTACCATACAGCATGTGGTCTCCCGACTGATTCAATCTTCGAAGATTATTGATAAGCAATTAGGAACGAAATCATTATGTGATGATCCGAAATTCTCTCAAACAGTTTTAAAATTTTTTCTACTTGTTTACATTCAAATACATTAATAGTAATTTAACAAATTTATGCAATTTAAAATCCACCATGACTCGCTATTTACCCAACTAATTATACTACTTATTATGGTTCTCTCTCGCAATCATCTTTTGTCAAACTGGCTAAAAGATTTTATAGATCGACCAAAGATCAACACAACTGCCGAAGTAAAATTATTCTTCGTAAAATTCAAATTAATTCTAATTTTCAACATTTGTTACATATTTACAGAGATTTTAGATTCTCAAGTCGCTCAGCGACACAAATATATCGCACACGAATACACAATTTACACGAAAAGGGAAAAAGTAACGATGAACTAATGGAGATCATAGATGGTAGAATCCGCAGCATAGCAACCAAGGACGCGAACAAATACGGAAAAGCTCGAGATCTCATCGATGGCATCTCTTACCTCTTCGTCCTCCGTCGAGCCCTCGAAATCCACTAACAGGACGTGCGGAAACGACTTCAGCATCGCCGTACCCCTCACGTCCAGAATCATAACCGGTCCCTTTCCTTCCATCGTGGGAATGTTCACCTCCAGCTTCGTCAGGTTGATGTTTCGGGAAGAGAACGCGGACAGGATCCTTAGCAGCACCGTCATGGATCCGCCTCTGTGCGCCACGACCATGCTGGTCTTCATCTTATTGGCCGCCGGGGGCGGCGGCTCCGAATGTTTGGACAGCAGGAGGAACCGCGTGACGTTCCAGTTCTCGTCCTGGAGGCCGTCGGCTAGGACGTCGAGACCGTAGATCGCAGCAGCGCGGGGGCTCGCGATGGCCGCGGTGTCGAGCATCTGGTGCGATCGGAGCATCTCGACGGCTCCGGCTGTGTCGTCGACGGCCTCGCGGTCGACGCCGAGGAGTGCGAGGGCACGGCCGCAGTGAGCGAGGGCCATCGGGTGGCTGATCACGCGGCGGAGCTCGCAGGTGCTGACCCCAGGCATGGCGAGGAGACAGTAGTGGACGAAGAGGTTGATCTCCTGGACTATGCGGAGATCGTGGCGGAGGAGGAGGTCGTAGTTTCGAAGAGCGGTGCCTTCCATGGTGCTCTCGACGGGGAGGATGGCGCGGTCAACTCTGCCGCGCTCGGCAGCGGAGATGGCATCGGATAGGGAGCGGCAGGGAATGGGGGAGCACTCGGGGCATGCAGTCTTGGCGGCGAACTCGCTGTAGGCGCCGGGAAGGCCCTGGTAGGCGACGCGGAGGCCCGGGGTGCCGTGGGAGCGGAGGGAGCCGTTCCCGTGGGCGGCGGCGACGACGACGGAAGGCCGCGGTCTGGGCTGGTGGCGGAGAAATCGCTTGTTCTTGGTGGTGGACGGGAGCTTGGAGGGGAGCTTGAGCGGCGAAGCTGTGGCCATGAGAGAACTGGGAGATTTGGGATTTGCGATTTAGCAGAAGAAGAAGAAAAAGAAGAAGAGAGGTATGAGAGATAGTGCGGATTGAGGTGGGGACGATGGGATTGGTCCAAATAAACAATGGAAAGCACGCGTTGTTGGGAAAGGGTGCGTTTGGAAGTTGACATTTGGAAATGGGTATTTTTACTTATCCGCCACGGTACTTATTATCAGGGTTAATTACGTATAATTTTGTTAAAATTTTGTTAAATTATATTTTTAAAAAATTTAAAAAATTATATATAACTTCTTTAAATATTGTCAAATTATATATTTTTTCAAAATTTGAAAAATTACATATACTTTCTTGAAAAAATTTTCAATTTACATTTTTTTTTCGAAAATTAAAAAATTATAATTTTTTTGACTACTCGATATATTGAAAAAAAATCGAATGTAAATTTATAATTAGAAGAAAACTTATTTAAAATATATATATTTTTGATATCTTTTAAATTGAACTAAAAAAATAAAAAATACTTTCGATTAAGTATATATTAACATTATAAAGAATATGAGTA
Organism: Trichopus zeylanicus subsp. travancoricus; assembly: GCA_005019695.1. Classification (NCBI taxonomy): domain Eukaryota; kingdom Viridiplantae; phylum Streptophyta; class Magnoliopsida; order Dioscoreales; family Dioscoreaceae; genus Trichopus; species Trichopus zeylanicus. The sequence continues at coordinate 16,864 of RXID01017455.1, forward strand.
AAAAGCAGTTCCAAATTTGATTTATATTAAGCCTCAAAAATGACCTACATTGAACCCTAATTTTAGTTAAAAATATGCCAAAACAAGTTTAAAGCATGTCATAATAAAAATAATTATTTTACATCTTCGATTAAAATGTAACGTGAGATAAACCCTTTAATCGAACAAAAGAGAATTTTTTACAATAATGATCTAAATATCAAAATCTTCTCTAATTAAGTGAGAAGTATTTTTTTTTACTTCAGTTCAAATAATGTTAAAGATATACCTTTTTCAAATATTCTTAATTATAATGATAAATATATATTCAATAAAATTTTTAAATATATCCAATAATATAAAAAATATTTAATTTTTAAGTTTGAAGAAGAAATATGTAAATTAAAAAATTTTGAAGAGTTATATATAATTTTTCAAATTTTAAGGAAAAATATATAATTTGATAAAATTTTAAGAACTGATATATAATTTTTAAGTTTAGAGAATAAATATATAATTTGATAAGATTTTAAGAAGTTATATATAATTGACCTTATTATCAAACCAGGTGACTAATTTGCTCAATAAGGATCTAATTGTATGATTTTTTTTAGAAATTTCATTTCCTAAAAAGATTTATAATTCACAGGAGAGATTAGTAGTAGTAATAATAAATAATTTAAATGTAAGTTCTATTCTATTGAAAAAATAAAAAATAGTTTAAATTTTTTATTTTTAATAAAAGCATAAAAAATCTTATGTTTCTATCATAAATTTAAAATTATGAAAAAAAAATGTTGCCAAACACTTTCATTTGAAATATCTAAACGAAACCCAAGGATTTATTTAGTTGAATGGATTAAAATTTAAGTTAAATTTAATTCGACATAAATTAATTTAAATTTGAGAAATTGAAAGTGACAAGATTAATTCTAATAGTTGTTTGGCAAAAAAAAAAAAAAACTCAGACTAACTTGCGGAAGTGAGATATAAGATATTTTAACGTGCTTGGGGAGGAAAATTGGTGGAATATCATGTCGGAAACTTGGTTTTTTTTTTCGGTTTTGAGTTTGGTTTTGGTTGCTTGGGACAGAATGGGCGCAAAACGTATCGCCCAGTAGGGCGCCGAAGTCAAGGCCCACTACATTAATGGCTATTTTAACGTTTGTTTGAATTTTTATATACGACTTCCTAAAAATGTCTTATTTATGAATAACTGTTACAAATTTAATTTTTATTTTGTAATTTCTCCTTTTTGTGATTTCAGTACATATAACTCCTGATTAAATTTTAATTAAATAGTAAGTGAAAAATTTTTATTTTACCTTCAGCCAATTTTTACATAAATTCTCTTTTTTTTATTCATATTGTACACCATTTTTTTTCACATAAATCCTCCTATGATTTTCTAGGGTTGGTCGATCAAGTTCCAGATCTCCCACGCCTTCTGTATGTAAAATCATATGAAGGTTTAATTTTAAAAAAAAAGTTTTTAACATACAATTTTTAAAAAATAACTAAATTACGTATAATTTTCTATCTTTTTCATAATTATGCATAATTGTTTACTTTACTTTTTAGAAAAGTTTTAGGTCCTTTGGACCCAACTAATCTGTTAAAAGATAAAATATTCATTTTATCCTTTAACTCGTCTTATCTTCTTAATTTTGAAATCATTATTTCGTGTGAAACAAATAGCATAAAAAGTAAAATAGCAAAATATGAAATAGAAAATAGAATTAAGATTTTGATTTTTTAATTCATCAACATCTAAATTTCTTTCATAAATTTGTAGTTAGATTTTCAAATCAAGCAAGATAATTTTTTCTCTATTCTTTTCATTCATTTCTCATGTGTAAATTTGTATTTGATAGAGTAATAAATGAGAGTATTATCATGAGGAGTATTTTGATTTATAGCCAAATTTTTGAAATTTTTAAAATTGCTCTATTTATAATCAAAATTTTTAACAATTATATAAGAATATTTTGATCATTTACTTGTAGTTGTTGAAAAATATACTACGGATATTCTCAACAAAAAATAATTTTCTTAATTCAAGGCCATGAAATCTCTCTACAAATTAAAAGAGAAGGTTATACATAATTATGAAAAAGTTAGGAGGTTATATGTAATTTAGTTCTTTTTTAGAGGATAAAAAAATATATAATTAAAAAAATTAAAAATTAATTAAATAATTTTGACTTAATATTTTATTAAAATTAATAAAAGATATACGTTATGGAAATAAAAAAAATATAAATAAATGTATAATTATGGAGAATTATTTATAAATAGTGTATTTTACAAGACATTGTAGATATTTTTTTTTTTCCAGTGAAAGCTATTTCCCACACTAAGATTTGGAATTCGGCTTGGCTTGGTACGTAGGGCCCAACCGTTGATGTTGCCTCAGATAGCTGTGGCTACATGCAAGCATCTTCGGTTGTTGCAGCAACCCAAACCAAATCAGGAGACGAGCTATAGGTAAGCAGTCTCAGGAAGATTCCAGTCTTTTTCTTTTTTTGGTAGAATTTAGGAGTATTTATATGTAGCCAAATACCAATATCAAAAAACTACATAAACCAAGATAAATAAGTACTAGAAAATATTAATTTGTATGATTTATGGAAGAAAATTGTTAAATATCAATAAATGACCTTGAAGCCCAGGGCCAAGAATACAACAGCGAGGAAGTAGATGACCGCACTTGCTAAGAGAGCGAGGCCTAATTGGCCCATCCGCAGCGTCGCCAAGACGGACAGGGACAGGTGTCGACTCCAAGCGCGGTTCCTCCTCAATAAGAAGGGTGCGTTCCGTTTGCGCCCGAACGAACGGAGAGAAGTGAAGGAATTGAACTCAGCTCCTCCAATTTAGCCATTTGGTTGATCTTGGGAGTGGAAAGAGAGAGAATTGTCTAGTTTTCCTACAAGTTATTTTGTTTGGTCTTTAATTTCTGCAAAAAAAGAAAAAAAGAAGTCGTGAACTCACGACTGGAGCGGATCCCATCGGTTTTTTTCACTTCTTTCCTGATCTTGAAGATCCATCTCGATCTCATTTTTCTGCAGGTTTCGATAGGGTTTCAAGTCCGAATTTGCGCTGCTCACTTCGGCGGACACCAACGACCTCTTCCCACTCAGCTACTGTGCACTCGTTGCACGCTTCTCCCACAGAACCCAGAGTTGCAAGGGGTTCCTGATCTCTCATTCCTGTAGCCTCTCTCATTTAGCCTAGACTTGCAACAGATTCCGATCTCTCATTCTTGTAAAGGTGGGATTTCTGATCTTATTTTTCTCGGTTGATCTGTTATTTTTTGGTTTCTTTGTATGTTCGGTGACAAGAATCAAAATTTGGCCAGACTGAAACTATTAAGAAATTCACAAACTTTTAGTTTATAGTTCAATATATTTTTTCTTTTTTTAACAAAGAATATACATCCAAAATGTTTAGCAAGATCATAAAAAATAAAAAAAGTACATCTAAAATGCCTAGAAAGATCATGAAAAACAAAACATTACTTTTAGTTACTATAAATTTTACACCTTGGAATGCACCATTACTATACAAATGTCCGGATATGAAAATAAATTTCTGTCTTGATGCATATCGTAAAAATATTTTTTTGCACATATATAATTCTTTAAAATTAGTCGAATGCAAAAATACCTTTCTAAAGTCCGTAATTGCTGCTATCCTTAGTAGAACAATATGAATTGTGTTATTAGCTTTCCTATAACTTTTGCATAACAAGGATAGAGAATGATAATATAATTTCGCCTTTAAACTAGTAACAAGTTTGTTTTGATTCTGAAGAGTAATGGAAGAAAATTGAATAGTAAATGCAAGAAAAGGAATAATTTATCCTTAATCGTGTTTGGATGTTACTGGGATAATAGACAATTGTATTTTATTTTTTTGCCACATTGTATAGTCTATAACTTTCTTTTTGATAATAATACTATTAATATAGGATAGACAAAGAAGATATAACTTTGCTTGTAGACCCCTACAGGGTTTATCTCAATGGGTAGAAGTAAAATTGGAAATCAAAAAATACTACAAGTAAGACAAATATTAAGGGTAAGTATTTCATTAAATATGTTTGGATGTTATTCTTCAGTTTTGGTGAACTACTTTATGTAATTTGAAATAATAGTTACTCTACATTCTTAAATTCATTAGGGCACCATTTGTTTTCTGATCAAGATCAGGATCATCTTAAACTGACCGACTTACCATCTAAATACCTAAAATTTGATCAGACTAATATTATATAATTTAATTAAATTTTAATTATCAAATGACTAAAATGCCCTCGGTGAATATCTCTCGTCCTAGGGGTTTTATTGTAAAAAGTAAAAAAAGAAACATCCAATCCCGAGGCAAATCCCGATTATTAAGGCAGTGATTCTTGCATCTTCTTCTCCACTCACAAAATCTCCATATCCTTTCTCCGACAGCTTCGAAGGCATCTCCGTTCCCCTCTCTGCCTTCGCCTCCGAGCTTCGTCCATGACAGATCCGGCCAAGTTTGCCGACTGGGAGCTCCTCCGTCCATCCTCCCCTTCCCGCGACACCGAACCCCTCGCTGCCGACGACACCGGCACCATCCACTCCGACTATTTCTCTCTCTCGCACGCCCCTCGGCTGCCTCGCTGACCCCCCTCGAGGCCGAGGACCAAAGGGGTCACAGCGTGTCTCATCGGAGACGAAGGAGTCGACGGCGAGGACTGGGAGGGTGGGGCTGAAACCATAGGCTGCCTTTCGAACCAGAGAAAGACGAATTTAAAGCATAGGTTTGACGGTAAAATAGTCTAGAAAAAATTTAAATTATTAACTAGTCAGATTCGTAATTAAATACTAATATTTTGATCAAATTATTTTTTTATATTTTAATTTTCATTTTGATCTTAACTTTAATCTTGATGCAGAACCAAACAGTACTTAGAGGAGTAAATCCTGCCCTACCTATCCAAATCCTACTATGAGTAAATAAGATTGCACATTTTTTTACATAAGTATTGGAGATCTATATATTTTAATCTCACAAATGCATGAATTTCGATTCAAGTTTCACGATCGATTTTATAAGGAGGGAAAATGGCTAGAACATGTGCCAAATTTTCAGTAATTAATCGATCATTTTGACTAAACTTGGATTTATTTGAGGCGATTTTTGTCATAACTAAATTAATTAAAATATTATTAAAATTGATTCTTGTATGTCACTAAATTATAATTCAAATGTGGGTTAAATTATGTACAAGTTTGGTTAAAAATTGAGTTTAATTTAGATTTAAATTATTAAAAAATTGGAGCTTGAACTAAACCTAATCTAAATGGGATGAGTGAATTAGATTTTTTTTAAACCAGAATCGGGCCCAAAATTCATCTAAACTTGGGGCAAAATGATAAATAATAATAATCTTATAAATAGGCCCTGGATTGAATATATTTTTATAAATGAGTCTTTGGTAGGATTTTTCTTACAAATAGGTCACTGAAAAAAATTTACAGAAAAATTCAATAAAATCATAAAATTATAAATTAGTTCCGTAAAAATTTAATATTAGCAAATAAGTCCCTTAAAGAATCGATAATTATAATTTAGTTCTTATGAAATTTAAGATTTACAAATAAATTGTTCCAAAATTCTTTATTTATAAATAAATCCTTTCAAAATTCTCTATTTGCAAATAAATTCCTTCAAATTTTTTATTTATAAATAAACCCCTTGTATTTTATTTTTTTGTAAATAATTTTTTCAAAAATTTTATTTACGAATAAGTTCAAATTTTATTAAAAAAAATCCTGAAAGTTTTAAAATTTTATAAATAAATTTTTTTTTTACAAAAAATCTCTTAAAATTATTAAAATTATAATTTGGTTTAGTTTTTAAAAATTGGAATAAACCCCCATGATTTCAATATCTGAAATAATTATAACTTTCAAATTTTATCATCTCCATCAAATAAATTTACTTATATTCATTTACAAGCTTATTCAATTTTAAACCAAATATTCTCATCCAATTCAATCATATCCATAACAAATTCAAAATAATACATCACCACAAATTTAAAATTTTAAATGAAAATCGATTCAAATGCTTGTGAGTCTATAAAAATTTATGGAACCTATAAATCAAATAACACGGAGACAGAGATCAGAAGAACACGGAAAGGATCAGGCCGTCGTGAGAGGAAAAAAAAGATCACCGATCAGAAGGGGGATGAGAAAGAAAATTTGTGTAATTCCTCGCCTTCTCTTTTTTTTTTTTTAACTCTTTTCTTCTTTTTCTCTGACCTTCCCTAGCAAGATCCTTCCCATTGTTCTCCTCCTTCACCGACGATCAAGCTCCATCACCCCTCATTGGCCTGAGTCCACGGCCCTCTGGCCTCGCCCTGCTCTGCCTTCGACTTCGTGCCTGCGCAGCCTGTCCGTGCGCTCCCAGGCTGAGCTCCTCCCTTTCCACGAGTTTGTTGAGGATAAAAAAAAAGGAAAAAAAAATTCAGCAAAAGAAAGAAAGAAAAAAGTTTCTAATATCACGGTTACTCGGGATCTTTGGCAATGAAGACGACGAGCCATGACCCTGCTGTGGTCATCTGTGGTCTATCGAAGATGGTGTCGAAGACAATGGACTCTCAATATTACCACGGCAACTCGCGGCCCTTCGAAAATGACGGATTCTCATCACCATAAACTAACCTTTAGACTCATACATTATCAACATTCGAGCTTACACCAAGTCAGTTTTCGAGCTCATATTAAGTCAACCTTTGAATTCGCACCAAGTCAACTTCCGGACTCGTGTTAAGTCAGCCTTCGAACACACACTTAATAAGCCTTCGGTTTCACATTTAGGCCAGCCTTCAAACTTACACTCAATCAGCCTTCGAGTTCACACTCAATCAAATTTTGAACTCGCACTCAATCAGCTTTTGAACTCACACTCAGCTAGCCTTCATACTCACATCTAAGTCAGCCTTTGGACTTGTACTCGACCAGCCTTCGGGTTCACATTGAACCAGTCTTTAGGCTCATATCTCAGCTTGCCTTCAGGCTCGCAATAAGCTAGACTTCAAACTTACACTCAACTAGCCTTTAGGCTTACACTCAATCAAACTTTGGACTTGCACTCAGCGAGCCTTCGGGCTTACATCCAAGCCAATTTTCAGACTCACACTCAACCAATCTTCGAGCTCCTATCCAAATCAGCTTTCGGTCTCACACTCAGTTAGCCTTCAAGTTTGCATCCAACCAACTTTCAGCCTTGCATCTAAGCCAATTTTTAGACTCGCACTAAATCAACTTTTGAGCTCGTGAGCTAAGCCAACCTTTAAATTTGCATATTTAAAGTCAGATTGTAGGTTCGTCTAAAATTATCATAAATACACAAAAACTCTCAAATCAAATTGATTAATATAAAGTGACTTAGTCACAACAAATGAATAAATACCAAATTGATTCAAATGGATTTAAATTGGTCAAATAAATGGGCTAAACTTCAAATTGAATTAAACTCTAGAAAATCTAAATTGAGTTAACCTAACCCAATAAACTCAGACTCAACTCTAATTAAACTTGAAATAGGTTAATTTAAAATCAAATTAAGTTCAAATCAAATCCAATCTAAATTGAACTTAGTTCAAATCAAATATATAATTAGGTTAAATCAAGTTCAAACTAAAAAAAGGCAAACTCAAAGTCAAATTAGGTCCAAACTAGGCTAAACTTGAACTGGTAAGTTGAACTAAGTTGACTTAAATTTTGAACTGAAGTCCATCAAGATGCAGACTCGGATTCGATAAAGGTCCAACACAAGGTCGAACTTGACTCAAGTTAAATAAAAACAAACTCAGACCCAAACTAAATAATGTTGAATCAAGTCTCATTGGGTGCGTAGAATCTTCGACAATACTCCTAGGCTATGAACAAAGGTGATATTAACACCCTAATATGAACCAAAATTAATTTGAATAGAACTAAATAAGATCAAGTTAAGTCTTACTGGGTGCACTACAAAAATCTTTAGCAACACTTCAAAATTATATCCAACTCCATAAACCGTTGGTGACGCTACCAAATCAAAAAAGTTAATTGCCAATATGCTCAAAGCTATTGACCACACTTCAAAACTATACCCAACTCCATAAGTCATTGGTGATGCTATCAAATTAAAGAAGTTAATGGTCAATACGCTTTAAGTTGTCGGCCATACTTCAAACCTATACCTAACTCCATAATTCGTTAGTGATGCTATCAAATCAAAGACATTAATCGCCAACACGCTTCAAGCTATCGGTCACGCTTCCAAGTTAAGCCCACTCAAAAACATTGGCAATACTTCAAGCCAAATCAAAGAAGTTAATTACCAACACGCTCTAACCTGTCAGCCACACTTCAAAACTATACCCTACCCCATAAGCCATTGGTGACGTTATCAAATCAAAAAAGTTAATCGCTAACACGCTTCAAGTTGTCTATCACACTTCAAAACTATACCTAACCCCCTAAGTTGTTGTTAGTAATATTATTAAATCAATAAAGTCAACCAACAATATGCTCAAAGCCGTTGGTCACACTTTAAGATAGTCAACCTCAGAAATAGTTGACAATGTACTCTTCAAGCTAGTCAATCCTAAAAGCAACTGATGATGCACTTCTCTAAGCTAGCCAATCCCATAAGCAGTTGACGATGTACTCTTTAAGGTAGTTAATCTTGGAAGCCGTTGACGATGTATCTTCAAGCTATACCCAATTTCACAAGTCATTTGTGACGCTACCCAAATGATGAAGTTATAACCTATGTTTTGTTGGCTATGAAAACACTTCAAAATTGAAAAAATTATTGCTTATGCTTATTGGATATGAAAATACTGCAAAAATCAAATGAAATGATTGTCTATGCTTTATTAGCTATGAAAATATTTTGGAACCCAATGAAGTTATGACCTATGTTTTATTGACTATGAAAATACTTCAAGGCAAAAGAAATTATCACTTACGTCTTATTGACTATGAAAACCTTCAAGATCAATGGAGTTATTGTCAACACTTTATTAGCTAACGAAAACACTGTAATCCTAAATGAAGTTATCGCTAATGCCTTAGTAGCTAATAAAAATACTTCAAATTATAAAATTATCATCGATGTTCAAAGCCATTGGGAATTTTTTTAATTTCTTTCATTTTCTTTCATGATTCTAGTCAAACATCATGTGGTTCAGCGCAGAGGGGAGCGGGATAGCAACATGCATCAAATTTTCTTCTCAACTATTTTTCTTTCTTCGTTTTTTTATATTTTCTATAATTTTATATCAAAATTCATTGTAAATTGAGGGCATATTCTTACTTAAGCTATGTATCATTTCTCAAAATTAATTAAATATATTTTTTTCTTTTTGTGTCTTTATTTTTATTAACTAGGTTTTTTACTCTAGGAAATTTCTGACAATTGTTGGAGTAATTAAAGATAGGAGATTGCACTTGTTGGAAGTCATATTCCTATAATACTTGATAGCATATTTTAAATTAAAATAAATTTTGATTGTGATCCAAAGTTGCTTTTCGAGATCTCTGCTATTCATGGTGGTCAACTTCGATCTCACAAGATCCACCCTTTGGAAGAAAGAATTCTTGTTTTGATTTAATATAAAATAAAATTTTCCAAGACATGAGTCACATAATTTGTTTTTATTGATTTTGACTTTATAAATATTCTTATTGTTATGTTTATATATGAGAGATATGGACTGATTGTTGTTATGTTTACATGTGGTAGTAATCATGAAATAAAAAAAAGTTAGCTTTGAAAAACATTCAAGCTGGGGTTATGTCATTATAGTTGCCATTTGCACTGTGATATATTATTTGCTTAAGAGAAAAAACAAAAAATAGGACAGGTAACCTTGCACTGTAGGGATCTTCTTAGGAAAAGCTATATGAAGAATATTTTAATGGATGAGATTGACCATTGTGCGGCTTACCTACAAATGAATGTCCCTGCCTCTTTGAACCTAGCAATAATTATACGAGACAGACACCTTTCACATGACACGATGCATGTATCAATCAAGAAACAATTGCCTATATTTCTTCATACACTTGGTCACAACATGAAGAAAGATTTATTTTTTTCGATCGGGAGAAATAATAAGTTGCTACTTCAATGCTTGTGTGTAAGCCATATGTGCAATTAGAGTTGAGTTTGTTATATAACCCGTGCCCACCATACATCCCAACATATTGAACTACCAATCTTTCTACCCTTGGCTCAAGGTATGTGTGAAATCACCGTAGCACCATGGTTCAAAAATATATCATTGATAGTAAATTTATTTGCTAACATTGATTTGTCTTTGGTAGGACTATATCAGAATTATTGATGGTCTCTATATAGATGCCACTGTTCTTCTGAATCTAGCTCCATATTTTTACGGCCATAGAGATATCACACAAAACATACTAGCAGTTGTGGATGCAGGTCAGGTTTTTATACGTGTTAGCTGGGTGGGAAGGCTTGACAAATGATTATGCTGTACTTAAAGATGCTATATCTCAGCCACCACCTTATGGGCTTAGGTTAATTGAATGTAAGGTTTGAGCTAGTCAGTTTGATTTTTTTCTAATATATGTCTAATAGTTTACTCATGATATTTTGTACAAACCTCCATAGGTAAATATTAATTGGTATATACTAGCTAGATAACAATAATGGGATTTATTGTGTCTTATCGTGGTGTACAATACCATCTTAAAGAGGATGCAAGCAGAATACTAGAAAATGCTAAAGAGTTGTTCAACCTAAGGCATTTTTCATTGATAACTACAATAAAGTGGGCTTTTGGAATTCTCAAAAGATACACTGTAGTTCTCTAGAAGGCAGCATAATTTTCTTTGAAAATCCAAATTGATATGGTGTTTGCTTTCCGTGTCATTCACAAATCACTATTAATCCTTTGAATGTTTTGCTAAACAAACCATTGGAGGATCACGAATATGAGTCTATGATATTGACTTTTACCCAAAAAAACAGAGGAAAGAGAATAGATCGTGGGTATAAATCAAAGATACTTTGGCTAAAGAGATGTGGAATGAAAATTAACAAAAATGATAAAAGATGATCATAATAAAAATATATCACTTATTTCACGTTCTAATGATATTATAAACACTCAAAAATCTATTATTCTCTTCTACGTCTTCTACAATATATACTCATTTACTTTTTCACTTCGTATTTCTATACGTTTAAGCCCTCTTCTATTTATAAAACTTTATTTCATTTTTACACCAACTGTATCATAATTAGAACACATTTTCTAACTACCGCTTACCACATAGTTATCAGTTATCATACCTGCCAATTTTACCTAATCTCTTTCACCTAATTACGTAAATTAATTTTAATGATTTTTTAAAAGCACTTAATTTCTTTTAAATTATATTAATACTAATTTTAGATTTGGCTAATTATCATCGTGTACATGACTTTGAAGCAAGGTTTACGGTTTCGGTTTCGGTTTCGGTTTCAGGACCGGCCGAAACCGATACGTTTCGGCCGTTTCGGTTTCGGCCGAAAGAATTTTTTAAATTATTAATTGGGCGTTGACCAGAGTTTGATTATATTTTGACTGTACTTTGACTTCAAATTAAAAATACGATAAAATATTTAAAAAAATTTGAAAAAATTTGGAAAATTATAAATGAATTTATACTTAATTTTACAATAATTTAAAATATTATTTAAGCTAATTAAAATTAATTTTGATAGTTAGTCACTGATATTATGTACTTTTAATATATATTAGTGTATTAAAAAAACATACAAGAAATGATATGCATATGATTAAAATTTGAAAACATCATTTCATACATGATATAAATCCACGTCTTATAACCACATGCTGTTCCGAGGTGGATCTTGAAGAAATTGATATTCTTGATCACCATATTCATCAGTACGATGGAATTGTGATCGATAGTATTGTTTAGCATGCGGATAACAGAAAATAGTATGGTCCTGCATTGACTGATGATATCCTGGATTGTATGATAACATCTCGCTCATGATAATCGTTATAGTAGCTATAACTCGCATTATCTGTTGGATCTTGATTAATATCTTGTCTGCCATGCAAATTATACTAATCAGCACAGTAAACCCTAAACCGAACCGAGAGCGGGGGCAAGCATCGTCGCCGGTCGACCTGCGCTCGCGGGGGGAGTTGCACTCGGCGGCCGAGCTGCCCTCGCCGGCGGAGCTGCCGGAGATGCCGGGCTGCTGAGCTCGCCAGAGATGCCGCGCGGGGATGCCGGACATGCCAGAGATGCCAGTTTCGAGCCCTGAGCTCACCGTGGGCGCCATGGGCGAGATACGATCGGCCCAAGTGCGCTGAGGATGCTGCCGGCGTCCTGCGCTCGCCCCACGCGTGCTGAGCTCGCCGCCAGCGCACTCAGCTCGCCCTGCGTGCGTTGCAGTCGCCCCGCACACGCCGAGCTCGCCCCGCGCGCGCTGAGCTCGTCCCATGCGCGCTGCACTCACCATGCACGCGCCGAGCTCGCCGCCGAAGCCCTGCGCTCGCCGCCGACGGCCTGCGCTCCCTGCAACCGCTCCGCGCTCCCAACGGCCGGCCCGCGCGCCCTGCGGCTGCCCCGACCGCCCTGTGCCCGCCCCCCGCAGCTTGCCGGCCGCCCGAGCACGCCGCACTCGCCTGTAGTCGCCCGCAGTGCATGGCCCTCGCCCGCCCTCGCCCGCAGTCGCACGCAGCCGCCCCGAGCCCGTTGCCCTCGCCCTCGCGCGCACGCGTCCGCAGCCGCGCTGCAGCGCCGAAACCCTAAACCGAAACATTTTTTAGGGTTTGGGCGCGGGTTCGGTTTCGGCCGAAACCGTGAACC
>RXID01017458.1:0-19730 GCA_005019695.1 Trichopus zeylanicus subsp. travancoricus
AAAATACTTGATGATTAGACCTATATTCTTAAATACCAAAAAATTTAAATCGGTCCATCAAAGATCAAAGACATCTTGGATATGCCTCTGCTTAACATCTTGAAGTACTTGAGGTCATCTGAGGCTAACTTGCATGCATAAGGATATTAATCTTAAACTTCCCCAGAAATTGTAAACCCTTTTCCAAATTGATGAAAAATGATGCTCTATTCATTTGGGGTCAAGAATACTAACAAGCCGTTGAAGAGATTAAGCAATATCTCATAAAGCCACTAGTGTTCGTATCACCTATGCCTGATAGACCCTTAATCCTTTATATGACCAAATGGAAGGATCCCTAGGAGCTATTCAAGCCTAGAATAATGAAGAATTCAAAGAAAGCACACTCTCCTATATGAGTAGAATGGTAGTAGGGGTAGAGCAATTATTCTCCTATTCAAAAGTGTTGACCAACACTCATATTCATAGTGAAAAAGCTTAAATATTATTTGCTCTCTCTTTAGGTAATCCTACTATCAAAAATTGATCCCAGAAAATACTTGATGATTAGAACTATATTATTAAGCACAAAAGAATTGAAATCGATCCATCAAAGAACAAAGACATCTTGGATATGCCTCTGCTGAACATCTAGAAGTACTTGAGGTCATCCGAGGCTAACTTGCATGCATAAGGATATTAATCTTAAACTTCTCCAGAAATTGTAAACCCTTTTCCAAATTGATGAAAAATGATGCTCTATTCATTTGGGGTCAAGAATACTAACAGGCCTTTGAAGAGATTAAGCAATATCTCATAAAGCCACTAGTGTTCGTATCACCTATGCCTGATAGACCCTTAATCCTTTATATGACCAAATGGAAGGATCCCTAGGAGCTATTCAAACCTAGAATAATGAATAATTCAAAGAAAGCACACTCTCCTATATGAGTAGAATGGTAGTAGGGGTAGAGCAATTATTCTCCTATTCAAAAGTGTTGACCAACACTCATATTCATAGTGAAAAAGATTAAATATTATTTGCACTCTCATTAGGTAATCCTACTATCAAAAATTTATCCAATAAAAAACTTGATGATTAGACCTATATTCTTAAACACCAAACAATTGAAATCGATCCATCAAAGATCAAAGACATCTTGGATATGCCTCTGCTTAACATCTTGAAGTACTTGAGGTCATCCGAGGCTAACTTGCATGCATAAGGATATTAATCGTAAACTTCTCCAGAAATTGTAAACCCTTTTCCAAATTGATGAAAAATGATGCTCTATTCATTTGGGGTCAACAACACTAACAAGCCTTTGAAGAGATTAAGCAATATCTCATAAAGCCACTAGTGTTCGTATCACCTATGCCTAATAGACCCTTAATCCTTTATATGACCAAATGGAAGGATCCCTAGGAGCTATTCAAACCTAGAATAATGAAGAATTCAAAGAAAGCACACTCTCCTATATGAGTAGAATGGTAGTAGGGGTAGAGCAATTATTCTCCTATTCAAAAGTGTTGACCAACACTCATATTCATAGGGAAAAAGATTAAATATTATTTGCTCTCTCATTAGGTAATCCTACTATCAAAAATTGATCCAATAAAAAACTTGATGATTAGACCTATATTCTTAAACACCAAACAATTGAAATCGATCTATCAAAGATCAAAGACATCTTGGATATGCCTCTGCTTAACATCTTGAAGTACTTGAGGTCATCCGAGGCTAACTTGCATGCATAAGGATATTCATATTAAACTTCTCCAGAAATTGTAAACCCTTTTTCAAATTGATGAAAAATGTTGCTCTATTCATTTGGTGTCAAGAATACTAACTAGCCTTTAAAGAGATTAAGCAATATCACTTAAAGCCACTAGTCTTGGTATCACCTATGCTTGATTGACCCTTAATCTTTTATATTGCCTAATGGAAGGATCCCTAGGAGCTATTCTCACCTAGAATAAAGAAGAATTCAAAGAAAACACACTCTCCTATTTGAGTAGAATTGTGGTAGGGGTAGAGCAATTATTCTCCTATTCAAAAGTGTTGACCAACAATCATATTCATAGTGAAAAATCTTAAATATTATTTGCCCTCTCATTAGGTAATCCTACTATCAAAAAATGATCCCATAAAATACTTGATGATTAGACCTATATTGTTAAACACCAAAGAACTAAAATCGATCCGTCAAAGATCAAAGACATCTTGGATATGCCTCTGCTTAACATCTTGAAGTAGTTGAGGTCATCGAAGGCCTACTTGCACGCATAAGGATATTCATCTTAAACTTCTCCAGGAATTGTAAACCCTTTTCCAAATTAATGAAAAATGATGTTTTATTCATTTGGGGTCAAGAATACTAACAGGCCTTTGAAGAGATTAAGCAAAATCTCTTAAAGCCACTAGTCTTGGTATCACCTATGCTTGATAGACCCTTAATCCTTTACATCGGCTAATGGAAGGATCCCAAGGAGCTATTCTCACCCAAAATAATGAATAATTCAAAGAAAACACACTCTGCTATTTGAGTAGAATGGTAGTAGGGGTAGAGCAATTATTCTCATATTCAAAAGTGTTGACCAACACTCATAATCATAGTGAAAAGGCTTAAATATTCTTTGCAATCTCACTAGGTAATCCTACTATCAAAAATTGATCCCATAAAATACTTGATGATTAGACCTATATTCTTAAACACCAAAGAATTGAAATCGATCCATCAAAAAATGAAGACGTCTTGGATATGCCTCTGCTTAACATCTTGAAGTACTTGAGGTCATCCGAGGCTAACTTGCATGCATAAGGATATTAATCTTAAACTTCTCCAGAAATTGTAAACCCTTTTCCAAATTGATGAAAAATGATGCTCTATTCATTTGGTGTCAAGAATACTAACTAGCCTTTGAAGAGATTAAGCAATATCTCTTAAAGCCACTAGTCTTGGTATCACCTATGCTTGATAGACCCTTAATCCTTTATATGGCCTAATGGAAGGATCCCTAGGAGCTATTCTCACCTAGAATAATGAAGAATTCAAAGAAAACACACTCTCCTATTTGAGTAGAATGGTAGTAGGGGTAGAGCAATTATTCTCCTATTCAAAAGTGTTGACCAACACTCATATTCATAGTGAAAAATCTTAAATATTATTTGCTCTCTCATTAGGTAATCCTACTATCAAAAATTGATCCCATAAAATACTTGATGATTAGACCTATATTCTTAAACACCAAAGAATTGAAATCGATCCATCAAAGATCAAAGACATCTTGGATATGCCTCTGCTTAACATCTTGAAGTAGTTGAGGTCATCCGAGGCTAACTTGCATGCATAAGGATATTAATCTTAAACTTCTCCAGAAATTGTAAACCCTTTTCCAAATTGATGAAAAATGATGCTCTATTCATTTGGTGTCGAGAATACGAATTAGACTTTGAAGAGATTAAGCAATATCTCTTAAGGCCACTAGTGTTGGTATCACCTATGCCTGATAGACCCTTAATCCTTTATATGGCCTAATGGAAGGATCCCTAGGAGCTATTCTCACCTAGAATAATAAAGAATTCAAAGAAAACACACTCTCCTATTGAGTAGAATGGTAGTAGGGGTAGAGCAATTATTCTCCTATTCAAAAGTGTTGACCAACACTCATATTCAAAGTGAAAAAGCTTAAATATTATTTGCTCTCTCATTAGGTAATCCTACTATCAAAAATTGATCCCATAAAACACTTGATATTTAGACCTATATTCTTAAACACCAAACAATTGAAATCGATCCATCAAAGATCGAAGACATCTTGGATATGCCTCTGCTTAACATCTTGAAGTAGTTGTGGTCATCCGAGGCTAACATGGATGCATAAGGATATTAATCTTAAACTTCTCCAGAAATTGTAAACCCTTTTCCGAATTGATGAAAAACGATGCTCTATTCATTTGGTGTCAAGAATACTAACTAGCCTTTGAAGAGATTAAGCAATATCTCTTAAAGCCACTAGTGTTGGTATCACCTATGCCTGGTAGACCCTTAATCCTTTATATGGCCTAATGGAAGGATCCCTAGGAGCTATTCTCACCTAGAATAATGAAGAATTCATAGAAAACACACTCTCCTATTGGAGTAGAATGGTAGTAGGGGGTAGGTTACTTCTAGAGCAAATTATTCTCCTATTCAAAAGTGTTGACCAACGCTCATATTCATAGTGAAAAAGCTTAAATATTATTTGCACCCTCATTTGGTAATCCTACTATCAAAAATTGGTCCCATAAAATACTTGATGATTAGACATGTATTCTTAAATACCAAACAATTGAAATCGGTCCATCAAAGATAGAAGACATCTTGGATAAGCCTCTTCTTAACATCTTGAAGTACCTGAGGTCATCCGAGGCTAACTTGCTTGCATAAGGATATTAATCTTAAACTTCTCCAGAAATTGTAAACCCTTTTCCAAATTGATGAAAAATGATGCTCTATTCATTTGGGGTCCAGATACTAACAAGTCTTTGAAGAGATTAAGCAATATCTCTTAAAGCCACTAGTGCAGGTATCACCTATGCCTGATAGACCCTTAATCCTTTATATGGCCTAATGGAAGGATCCCTAGGAGCTATTCTCACCTAGAATAATGAAGAATTCAAAGAAAACACACTCTCCTATTTGAGTAGAATGCTAGTAGGGGTAGAGCAATTATTCTCCTATTCAAAAGTGTTGACCAACACTCATATTCATAGTGAGAAAGCTTAAATATTATTTTCACCCTCATTAGGTAATCCTACTATCAAAAATTGATCCCATAAAATACTTGATGATTAGACCTATATTCTTAAATACCAAACAATTGAAATCGGTCCATCAAAGATCGAAGACATCTTGGATATGCCTCAGCTTAACATCTTGAAGTACCTGAGGTCATCCGAGGCTAACTTGCATGCATAAGGATATTAATCTTAAACTTCTCCAGAAATTGTAAACCCTTTTCCAAATTGATGAAAAATGATGCACTATTCATTTGGGGTCAAGACTACTAACAAGCCTGTGAAGGGATTAAGCAATATCTCTTAAAGCCACTAGTGTTGGTATCACCTATGCCTGATAGACCCTTAATCCTTTATATGGCCTCATGGAAGGATCCCTAGGAGCTATTCTCACCTAGAATAATGAAGAATTCAAAGAAAACACACTCTGCTATTTGAGTAGAATGGTAGTAGGGGTAGAGCAATTATTCTCCTATTCAAAAGTGTTGACCAACACTCATATTCATAGTGAAAAAGCTTCAATATTATTTGCTCTCTCATTAGGTAATCCTACTATCAAAAGATGATCCCATAAAATACTTGATGATTAGACCTATATTCTTAAATACCAAAAAATTTAAATCGGTCCATCAAAGATCAAAGACATCTTGGATATGCCTCTGCTTAACATCTTGAAGTACTTGAGGTCATCTGAGGCTAACTTGCATGCATAAGGATATTAATCTTAAACTTCTCCAGAAATTATAAACCCTTTTCCAAATTGATGAAAAATGTTGCTCTATTCATTTGGGGTCAAGAATACTAACTAGCCTTTGAAGAGATTAAGCAATATCACTTAAAGCCACTAGTCTTGGTTTCACCTATGCTTGATAGACACTTAATCCTTTATATTGCCTAATGGAAGGATCCCTCGGAGCTATTCTCACCAAGAATAATGAAGAATTCAAAGAAAACACACTCAACTATTTGTGTAGAATGGTAGTAGGGGTAGAGCAATTATTCTCCTATTCAAAAGTGTTGACCAACACTCATATTCATAGTGAAAAAGCTTAAATATTATTTGCCCTCTCATTAGGTAATCCTACTATCAAAAATTGATACCATAAATTACTTGATGATTTGACCTATATTGTTAAACACCAAAGAACTGAAATCGATCCATCAAAGATCAAAGACATCTTGGATATGCCTCTGCTTGACATCTTGAAGTAGTTGAGGTCATCCAGGGCTTACTTGCATGCATAAGTTTATTCATCTGAAACTTCTCCAGAAATTGTAAACCCTTATTCAAATTGGTGAAAAATGATGCTTTATTCATTTGGGGTCAAGAATACTAACAAGCCTTTGAAGAGATTAAGCAATATCTTTAAAGCCACTGGTCTTGGTATCACCAATGCAAGATAAACCCTTAATCCTTAATATCGTCTAATGGAAGGATCCCTAGGAGCTATTCTCACCTAAAATAATGAAGAATTCAAAGAAAACACACTCTGCTATTTAAGTAGAATGGTAGTAGGGGTAGAGCAATTATTCTCCTATTCAAAAGTGTTGACCAACACTCATATTCATAGTGAAAAATCTTAAATATTATTTGCCCTCTCATTAGGTAATCCTACTATCAAAAAATGATCCCATAAAATACTTGATGATTAGACCTATATTGTGAAACACCAAAGAACACAAATCGATCCGTCAAAGATCAAAGACATCTTGGATATGCCTCTACTTAACATCTTGAAGTAGTTGAGGTCATCGAAGGCCTACTTGCACGCATAAGGATTTTCATCTTAAACTTCTCCAGGAATTGTAAACCCTTTTCCAAATTAATGAAAAATGATGCTTTATTCATTTGGGGTCAAGAATACTAACAGGCCTTTGAAGAGATTAAGCAAAATCTATTAAAGCCACTAGTCTTGGTATCACCTATGCTTGATAGACCCTTAATCCTTTATATCGGCTAATGGAAGGATCCCAAGGAGCTATTCTCACCCAAAATAATGAATAATTCAAAGAAAACACACTCTGCTATTTGAGTAGAATGGTAGTAGGGGTAGAGCAATTATTCTCATATTCAAAAGTGTTGACCAACACTCATAATCATAGTGAAAAAGCTTAAATATTCTTTGCAATCTCACTAGGTAATCCTACTATCAAAAATTGATCCCATAAAATACTTGATGATTAGACCTATATTCTTAAACACCAAAGAATTGAAATCGATCCATCAAAAAATGAAGACGTCTTGGATATGCCTCTGCTTAACATCTTGAAGTACTTGAGGTCATCCGAGGCTAACTTGCATGCATAAGGATATTAATCTTAAACTTCTCCAGAAATTGTAAACCCTTTTTCAAATTGATGAAAAATGTTGCTCTATTCATTTGGTGTCAAGAATACTAACTAGCCTTTGAAGAGATTAAGCAATATCACTTAAAGCCACTAGTCTTGGTATCACCTATGCTTGATTGACCCTTAATCCTTTATATTGCCTAATGGAAGGATCCCTAGGAGCTATTCTCACCTAGAATAAAGAAGAATTCGAAGAAAACACACTCTCCTATTTGAGTAGAATTGTGGTAGGGGTAGAGCAATTATTCTCCTATTCAAAAGTGTTGACCAACACTCATATTCATAGTGAAAAATCTTAAATATTATTTGCCCTCTCATTAGGTAATCCTACTATCAAAAAATGATCCCATAAAATACTTGATGATTAGACCTATAATCTTAAACACCAATGAATTGAGATCGATCCATCAAAGATCAAAGACATCTTGGATATGCCTCTGCTTAACATCTTGAAGTAGTTGAGGTCATCCGAGGCTAACTTGCATGCATAAGGATATTAATCTTAAACTTCTCCAGAAATTGTAAACCCTTTTCCAAATTGATGAAAAATGATGCTCTATTCATTTGGTGTCGAGAATACGAATTAGACTTTGAAGAGATTAAGCAATATCTCTTAAGGCCACTAGTGTTGGTATCACCTATGCCTGATAGACCCTTAATCCTTTATATGGCCTAATGGAAGGATCCCTAGGAGCTATTCTCACCTAGAATAATAAAGAATTCAAAGAAAACACACTCTCCTATATGAGTAGAATGGTAGTAGGGGTAGAGCAATTTTTTTCCTATTCAAAAGTGTTGACCAACACTCATATTCATAGTGAAAAAGCTTAAATATTATTTGCTCTCTCATTGGGTAATCCTACTATCAAAAATTGATCCCATAAAACACTTGATGATTAGACCTATATTCTTAAACACCAAACAATTGAAATTGATCCATCAAAGATCGAAGACATCTTGGATATGCCTCTGCTTAACATCTATTAAGTTGTGGTCATCCGAGGCTAACATGGATGCATAAGGATATTAATCTTAAACTTCTCCAGAAATTGTAAACCCTTTTCCAAATTGATGAAAAACGATGCTCTATTCATTTGGTGTCAAGAATACTAACAAGCCTTTGAAGAGATTAAGCAATATCTCTTAAAGCCACTAGTGTTGGTATCACCTATGCCTGGTAGACCCTTAATCCTTTATATGGCCTAATGGAAGGATCCCTAGGAGCTATTCTCACCTAGAATAATGAAGAATTCATACAAAACACACTCTCCTATTGGAGTAGAATGGTAGTAGGGGTAGAGCAATTATTCTCCTATTCAAAAGTGTTGACCAACACTCATATTCATAGTGAAAAAGCTTAAATATTCTTTGCTCTCTCATTAGGTAATCCTACTATCAAAAATTGATCCCATAACATACTTGATGATTAGACCTATATTCTTAAACACCAAACAATTGAAATCGATCCATCAATGATCAAAGACATCTTGGATATGCCTCTGCTTAACATCTTGAAGTAGTTGAGGTCATCCGAGGCTGACTTGCATGCATAAGGATATTCATCTGAAACTTCTCCAGAAATTGTAAACCCTTTTCCAAATTGATGAAAAATGATGCTCTATTCATTTGGGGTCAACAATACTAACAAGCCTTTGCAGAGATTAAGCAATATCTCTTAAAGCCACTAGTGTTGGTATCACCTATGGCTGATAGACCCTTAATCCTTTATATGGCCTAATGGAAGGATCCCTTGGAGCTATTCTCACTTGGAATAATGAAGAATTCAAAGAAAACACACTCTCCTATATGAGTAGAATGGTAGTAGGGGTAGAGCAATTATTCTCCTATTCAAAAGTGTTGGCCAACACTCATATTCATAGTGAAAAAGCTTAAATATTATTTGCTCTCTCATTAGGTAATCCTACTATCAAAAATTGATCCCATAAAATACTTGATGATTAGACCTATATTCTTAAACACCAAAGAATTGAAATCGATCCATCAAAGATCAAAGACATCTTGGATATGCCTCTGCTTAACATCTTGAAGTAGTTGAGGTCATCCGAGGCTAACTTGCATGCATAAGGACAATAATCTTAAACTTCTCCAGAAATTGTAAACCCTTTTCCAAATTGATGAAAAATGATGCTCTATTCATTTGGTGTCAAGAATACTAACTAGCCTTTGAAGAGATTAAGCAATATCTCTTAAAGCCACTAGTCTTGGTATCACCTATGCTTGATAGACACTTAATCCTTTATATTGCCTAATGGAAGGATCCCTCAGAGCTATTCTCACCAAGAATAATGAAGAATTCAAAGAAAACACACTCAACTATTTGTGTAGAATGGTAGTAGGGGTAGAGCAAATATTCTCCTATTCAAAAGTGTTGACCAACACTGATATTCATAGTGAAAAAGCTTAAATATTATTTGCCCTCTCATTAGGTAATCCTACTATCAAAAAATGATACCATAAATTACTTGATGATTTGACCTATGTTGTTAAACACCAAAGAACTGAAATCGATCCATCAAAGATCAAAGACATCTTGGATATGCCTCTGCTTAACATCTTGAAGTAGTTGAGGTCATCCAGGGCTTACTTGCATGCATAAGTTTATTCATCTGAAACTTCTCCAGAAATTGTAAACCCTTATTCCAATTGGTGAAAAATGATGCTTTATTCATTTGGGGTCAAGAATACTAACAAGCCTTTGAAGAGATTAAGCAATATCTCTTAAAGCCACTGGTCTTGGTATCACCAATGCAAGATAAACCCTTAATCCTTAATATCGTCTAATGGAAGGATCCCTAGGAGCTATTCTCACCTAAAATAATGAAGAATTCAAAGAAAACACACTCTGCTATTTGAGTAGAATGGTAGTAGGGGTAGAGCAATTATTCTCGTATTCAAAAGATTTGTCCAACACTCATATTCATAGTGAAAAAGCCTAAATATTATTTGCTCTCTCACTAGGTAATCCTACTATCAAAAATTAATCCCATAAAATAATTGATGATTAGACCTATATCTTTGAATACCAAAGAACAGAAATTGATCCATCAAAGATCAAAGATATCTTGGATATGCCTCTGCTTAACATCTTGAAGTAGTTGAGGTCATCCAAGGCTAACTTGCATGCATAAGGATATTCATCTTAAACATCGCCAGAAATTATAAACCCTTTTCCAAATTGATGCAAAATGATGCTCTATTCATTTGGGATCAAGGATACTAACAAGCCTTTGAAGAGATTAAGCAATATCTATTAAAGCCACTAGTCTTGGTATCACTTATGCTTGATAGACCCTTAATCCTTTATATGGCGTAGTGGAAGGATCCCTAGGAGCTATTCTCACCTAGAATAATGAAGAATTCAAAGAGAACACACTCTACTATTTGTGTAGAATGGTAGTAGGGGTAGAGCAATTATTCTCCTTTTCAAAAGTGTTGTCCAACACTCATATTCATAGTGAAAAAGCTTAAACATTATTTGCTCTCTAATTAGGTAATCCTGCTATTAAAAATTGATCCTATAAAATACTTGATGATTAGACCTATATTCTTAAACACCAAAGAATTGAAATCGATCCATCAAAGAATAAAGACATCTTGGATTTGCCTCTGCTTAACATCTTGAAGTAGTTGAGATCATCCCAGGCTAACTTGCATGCATAAGGATATTCATCCTAAACTTGTCCAGAAATTGTAAACCCTTTTCCAAATTGATGAAAACTGATGCTCTATTCATTTGGGGTCAAGAATACTAACAAGCCTTTGAAGAGATTAAGCAATATCTCTTAAAGCCACTAGTGTTGGTATCACCTATGCCTGATAGACCCTGAATCCTTTATATGGCCTAATGGAAGGATCCCTAGAAGCTATTCTCACCTAGAATAATGAAGAATTCAAAGAAAACAAACTCTACTATTTGAGTATAATGGTAGTAGGGGTAGAGCAATTATTATCGTATTCAAAAGTGTTGACCAACACTCGTATTCGTAGTGAAAAAGCTTAAATATTATTTGCTATCTCATTAGGTAATCCTACTATCAAAAATTGATCGCATAAAATACTTGATGATTAGACATATATTGTTAAACACCAAAGAACTAAAATCGATCAATCAGAGATCAAAGACATCTTGGATATGCCTCTGCTTAACATCTTGTAGTAGTTGAGGTCATCCAAGGCTTACTTGCATGCATAAGGATATTCATCTTAAACTTTTCCAGAAATTGTAAACCCTTTTCCAAATTGATGAAAAATGCTGCTCTATTCATTTGGGATCAAGGATACTAACTAGCCTTTGAGGAGATTAAGCAATATCTCTTAAAGCCACTAGTCTTGGTATCACCTATGCTTGATAGACCCTTAATCCTTTATATGGCGTAGTGGAAGGATCCCTAGGAGCTATTCTCACCTAGAATAATGAAGAATTCAAAGAGAACACACTCTACTATTTGAGTAGAATGGTAGTAGGGGTAGAGCAATTATTCTCCTTTTCAAAAGTGTTGTCCAACACTCATATTCATAGTGAAAAACCTTAAATATTATTTGCTCTCTCATTAGGTAATCCTACTATCAAAAATTGATCCCATAAAATACTTGATGATTGGACCAATATTGTTTAACACCAAAGAACTTAAATCGATCCATCCAAGATCAAAGACATCTTTGATATGTCTCTGCTTAACATCTTGAAGTAGTTGAGGTCATCCTCGGATAACTTGCATGCATAAGGTTATTCATCTTAAACTTCTCCAGAAATTGTAAACCGTTTTCCAAATTTATGAACAATGATGCTCTATTCATTTGGGGTCAAAAATACTAACAAGCCTTTGAAGAGATTAAGCAAAATCTCTTAAAGACACTAGTCATGGTATCACCTATGCTTGATAGACCCTTAATCCTTTATATGGCCTAATAGAAGGAGCCCTAGGAGCTATTCTCACCTCCAATAATGAAGAATTCAATGAAAACATACTCTACTATTTGAGTAGAATGGTAGTAGGGGTAGAGCAATTATTCTCCTATTCAAAAGTGCTGACCAACAGTTATATTCATAGTGAAAAAGCTTAAATATTATTTGCTCTCTTATTAGGTAATCCTACATTCAAAAATTCATCCCATCAAACATCAAAGACATCTTGGATATGTCTCCGCTTAACATCTTGAAGTAGTTGAGGTCATCCTCGAATAACTTGCATGCATAAGGATATTCATCTTAAACTTCTCCAGAAATTGTAAACCCTTTTCGAAATTGATGAAAAATGAAGCTCTATTCATTGGGGGTCAAGAATACTAACAAGCCTTTGAAGAGATTCAGCAATATCGCTTAAAGCCACTAGTGTTGTTATCACCGTTGCTTGATAGACCCTTAATCCTTTATATGGCCTAATGGAAGGATACCTAGGAGCTATTCTCACGTAGAATAATGAAGAATTCAAAGAAAACACACTCTACTATTTGAGTAGAATGGTAGTAGGGGTAGAGCAATTATTCTCCTATTAAAAAGTATTGACCAACACTCATATTCATAGTGAAAAAGCTTAAATCTTATTTGCTCTCTCATTAAGTAATCCTACTATCAAAAATTGATCCCATAAAATACATGATGATTAGACCTATATTGTTAAACACCAAAAAACTGAAATCAATCCATCAAAGATCAAACACATCTTGGATATGCCTCTGCTTAATATCTTGTAGTAGTTGAGGTCATCTAGGGCTAACTTGCATGCATAAGGATATTTGCCTTAATATTCTCCAGAAATTGCAAACACTTTTCCAAATTGGTGAAAAATGATGCTCTATTCATTTGGTGTCAAGAATACTTACAAGCCTTTGAAGTGATTAAGCAATATCTCTCAAAGCCACTAGTCTTGGTATCACCTATGCTTGATAGACCCTTAATCCTTTATATGGCCTAATGGAAGGATCCCTAGGAGCTATTCTGTCCTAGAATGATGAAGAATTCAAAGAAAACACACTCTACTATTTGAGTAGAATGGTAGTAGGGGTAGAGCAATTATTCCCCTATTCAAAAGTGTTGTCCAACACTCATATTCATAGTGAAAAAGCTTAAATATTATTTGCTCTCTCATTAGGTAATCCTACTATCAAAAATTGATCCCATAAAATACTTGATGATTAGACCTATATTGTAAACACCAAAGAACTGAAATCGATCCATCAAAGATCAAAGACATCTTGGATATGCCTCTGCTTAACATCTTGAAGTAGTTGAGGTCATCCAAGGCTAACTTGCATGCATAAGGATACTAATCTTAAACTTCTCCAGAAATTGTAAATCCTTTTCCAAATTGATGAAAAATGATGCTCTATTCATTTGGGGTCAAGAATACTAACAAGCCTTTGAAGAGATTAAGCAATATCTCTTAAAGCCACTACTCTTGGTATCACCTATGCTTGATAGACCGTTATTCCTTTATATCGTCTAATGGAAGGATCCCTAGGAGCAATTCTCACCTAAAATAATGAAGAATTTAAAGAAAACACACTCTGGTATTTGAGTAGAATGGTAGTAGGGGTAGAGCAATTATTCTCCTATTCAAAAGTGTTGACCAACACTCATATTCATAGCGAAAAAGCTTAAATATTATTTGCACTCTCATTAGGTAATCCTACTATGAAAAAATGATCCCATAAAATACTTGATGATTCGACCTATATTGTTAAACACCATAGAATTGAAATCGATCCATCAAAGATCAAAGACATCTTGGATATGCCTCTGCTTAACATCTTGAAGTAATTGAGGTCATTCAAGGCTAACTTGCATACATAAGGATATTCATCTTAAACTTCTCCAGAAATTGTTAACCCTTTCCCAAATTGATGAAAAATGATTGTCTATTCCTTTGGTCAAGAATACTAACAAGCCTTTGAAGAAATTAAGCAATATCTCTTAAAGCCACTAATCTTGGTATCACCTATGCTTGATAGGCCCTTAATCCATTATATGGCCTAGTGGAAGGATCCCTAGGAGCTATTCTCACCTAAAATAATGAAGAAGTCAAAGAAAACACACTCTACTATTTGAGTATAATGGTAGTAGGGGGAGGGCAATTATTCTCCTATTCAAAAGTGTTGACCAACACTCATATTCATAGTGAAAAAGCTTAAATATTATTTGCCCTCTCATTATGTAATCCTACTATTAAAAAATGATCCCATAAAATACTTGATAATTAGACCTATATTGTTAAACACCTAAGAACTGAAATCAATCCATCAAAGATCAAAGAAATCTTGGATATGCCTCTGCTTAACATCTTGAAGTAGTTAAGGTCATCGAATGCCTACTTGCATGCATAAGGATATTCATCTTAAACTTCTCCAGAAATTGTAAACCCTGTTCCAAATTGATGAAAAATGATGCTTTATTCATTTGGGGTGAAGAATATTTAGAAGCCTCTGAAGAGATTAAGCAATATCTCTTAAAGCCACTAGTCTTGGTATCACCTATGCTTGATAGACCCTTAATCCTTTATATCGTCTAATGGAAGGATCCCTAGGAGCTATTCTCACCTAAAATAATGAATAATTCAAAGAAAACACACTCTGCTATTTGAGTAGCGTGGTAATAGGGGTAGGGAAATTATTCTCCTATGCAAAAGTGTTGACCAACACTCATATTCATAGTAAAAAAGCTTAAATATTATTTGCTATCTCATTAGGTAATCCTACTATCAAAAATTGATCCCATAAAATACTTGATGATCACACCTATATTGTTAAATACCAAAGAACTGAAATCGATCCATCAAAGATCAAATACATCTTGGATATGCCTCTGCTTAACATCTTGAAGTAGTTGAGGTCATCCAAGGCTTACTTGCATGCATAAGGATATTCATCTTAAACTTCTCCAGAAATTGTAAACCCTTTTCCAAATTGATGAAAATGATTCTCTATTCATATGGGGTGAAGAATACTAACAAGCCTTTGAAGAGATTAAGCAATTTCTCTTAAAGCCACTAGTCTTGCTATCACCTATGCTTGATAGACCCTTAATCCTTTATATCGTCTAATGGAAGGATCCCTAGGAGCTATTCTCACCTAGAATAATGAAGAATTGAAAGAAAACAAACTCTACTATTTGAGTAGAATGGTAGTAGGGGTAGAGCAATTATTCTCCTATTCAAAAGATTTGTCCAACACTCATATTCATAGTGAAAAAGCTTAAATATTATTTGCTCTCTCATTAGGTAATCCTACTATCAAAAATTGATCCCATAAAATACTTGATGTTTAGACCTATATTGTTAAACACCAAAGAATTGAAATCGATCCATCAAAGATCAAAGACATCTTGGATATGCCTCTGCTTAACATCTTGAAGTAGGTGAGGTCATCCGAGGCAAACTTGCATGCATAAGGATATTAACCTTAAACTTCTCCAAAAATTGTAAATCCTTTTCCAAATTGATGAAAAATGATGCTCTATTCATTTGGGGTCAAGAATACTAACAAGCCTTTGAAGAGATTAAGCAATATCTATTAAAGCCACTAGTGTTGGTATCACCTATGCCTGATAGACCCTTAATCCTTTATATGGCCTAATGGAAGGATCGCTAGGAGCTATTCTCACCTAGAATAATGAGGAATTCAAAGAAAACACACTCTACTATTTGAGTAGAATGGTAGTAGGGGTAGGGCAACTATTCTCCTATTCAAAAGTGTTGACCAACACTCATATTCATAAGGAAAAAGCTTAAATATTATTTGCTATCCCATTAGGGAATCCTACTATCAAAAATTGATCCCATAAAATACCTGATGATTAGACCTATACTGTTAGACACCAAAGAACTAAAATCGATCCATCAAAGATCAAATACATCTTGGATATGCCTCTGCTTAACATCTTGAAGTAGATGTGGTCAACCAAGGCTAACTTGAATGCATAAGGATATTCATCTTAAACTTCTACAGAAATTGTAAACCCTTTTCCAAATTGATGACAAATGATGCTCTATTCATATGGGGTCAAGAATACTAACAAGCCTTTGAAGAGATTAAGCAATATCTCTTAAAGCCACTAGTCTTGGTATCACCTATGCTTGATAGATCCTTAATCCTTTATATCGTCTAATGGAAGGATCCCTACGAGCTATTCTCAGCTAAAATAATGAAGAATTCAAAGAGAACACACTCTGCTATTTGAGTAGAATGGTAGTATGGGTAGAGCAATTATTCTCCTATTCAAAAGTGTTGACCAACACTCATATTCATAATGAAAAAACTTAAATATTATTTTCTCTCTCATTTGGTAATCCTACTATCAAAAAATGATCCCATAAAATACTTGATGATTAGACCTATATTGTTAAACACCAAAGAACTGAAATCGATCCATCAAAGATCAAAGACATCTTGGATATGCCTCTGCTTAACATCTTGAAGAAGTTGTGGTCATCCAAGGCTTACTTGCATGCATAAGGATATTGATCTTAAACTTCTCCAAAAATTGTAAACCCTTTTCCAAATTGACGAAAAATGATGATTTATTCATTTGGGGTCAAGAATACTAACAAGCCTTTGAATAGATTAAGCAATATCTCTTAAAGCCACTAGTCTTGGTATCACCTATGCTTGATAGACCCTTAATTCTTTATATCGTCTAATGGAAGGATCCCTGGGAGCTATTGTCACCTAAAATAATGAAGAATTCAAAGAAAACGCACTTTGGTATTTGAGTAGAATGGTAGTAGGGGTAGAGCAATCATTCTCCTATTCAAAAGTGTTGACCAACACTCGTATTCATAGTGAAAAAGGTTAAATATTATTTGCTATCTCATTAGGTAATCCTACTATCAAAGATTGATCCCATAAAATACTTGATGATTAGACCTATATTGTTAAACACCAAAGAACTGAAATCAATCCATCAAAGATCAAAGACATCTTGGATATGCCTCTGCTTAACATGTTCAAGTAGTTGAGGTCATCCAAGGCTTACTTGCATGCATAAGGATATTCATCTTAAACTTCTCCAGAAATTATAAACCCTTTTCCAAATTGATGAAAAATGATGCTTTATTCATTTGGGGTCAAGAATACTAACAAGCCTTTGAAGAGATTAGGCAATATCTCTTAAAGCCACTAGTCTTGGTTTCACCTATGCTTGATAGACCCCTAATCCTTTATATCGTCTAATGGAAGGATCCCTTGGAGCTATTCTCACCTAAAATAATGAAGAATTCAAAGAAAACACACTCTGCTATTTGAGTAGCATGGTAGTAGGGGTAGAGCAATTATTCTCCTATTCAAAACTGTTGGCCAACACTCATATTCATAGTGAAAAAGCTTAAATATTATTTGCTATCTCATGAGGTAATCCTATTGTAAAAAATTGATCCCATAAAATACTTGATGATTAGACCTATATTGTTAAACACCAAAGAACTGAAATCGAACCATCAAACATCAAAGACATCTTGGATATGCCTCTGCGTAACATCTTGAAGTAGTTGAGGTCATCCATGGCTAACTTGCATGCATAAGGATATTAATCTTAAACTTCTCCAGAAATTGTAAACCCTTTTCCAAATTGATGAAAAATGATGCACTATTCATTTGGGGTCAAGAGTACTAACAAGCCTGTGAAGGGATTAAGCAATATCTCTTAAAGCCACTAGTGTTGGTATCACCTATGCCTGATAGACCTTTAATCCTTTATATGGCCTAATGGAAGGATCCCTAGGAGCTATTCTCACCTACAATAATGAAGAATTCAAAGAAAACACACTCTACTATTTGAGTATAATGGTAGTAGGGGTAGAACAATTATTCTCCAATTCGAAAGTGTTGACCAACACTCATATTCATAGTGAACAAGCTTAAATATTATTTGCTATCTCATTAGGTAATCCTACTATCAAAAATTAATCCCATAAAATACTTGATGATTAGACCGATATTGTTAAACACCAAAGAACTGAAATCGATCCATTAAAGATCAAAGACATCTTGGATATGCCTCTGCTTAACATCTTGAAGTAGTTGTTGTCATCCAAGGCTAACTTGAGTGCATAAGGATATTCATCTTAAACTTCTCCAGATATTGTAAACCCTTTTCCAAATTGATGAAAATGATGCTCTATTCATATGGGGTGAAGAATACTAACAATCCTTCGAAGAGATTAAGCAATATCTCTTAAAGCCACTAGTCTTGGTATCACCTATGCTTGATAGACCCTTAATCCTTTATATCGTCTAATGGAAGGATCCCTAGGAGCTATTCTCACCTAGAATAATGAAGAATTGAAAGAAAACAAACTCTACTATTTGAGTAGAATGGTAGTAGGGGTAGAGCAATTATTCTCCTATTCAAAAGATTTGTCCAACACTCATATTCATAGTGAAAAAGCTTAAATATTATTTGCTCTCTCATTAGGTAATCCTACTATTGAAAATTGATCCCATAAAATACTTGATGATTAGACCTATATTGTTAAACACCAATGAACTGAAATCGATCCATCAAAGATCAAAGACATCTTGGATATGCCTCTGCGTAACATCTTGAAGTGGTTGAGGTCATCCAAGGCTAACTTCCAAGCATAAGGATATTAATCTTAAACTTCTCCAGAAATTGTAAACCCTTTTCCAAATTGATGAAAAATGATGCTCTATTCATTTGGGGTCAAGAATACTAACAAGTCTTTGAAGAGATTAAGCAATATCTCTTCAAGCCACTAGTGTTGGTATCACCTATGCCTGATAGACCCTTAATCCTTTATATGGCCTAATGGAATGATCCCTAGGAGCTATTCTCACCTAGAATAATGAAGAATTCAAAGAAAACGCACAATACTATTTAAGTATAATGGTAGTAGGGGTAGAGCAATTATTCTCCTATTCAAAAGTGTTGACTAACACTCATATTCATAGTGAAAAAGCTTAAATATTATTTGCTATCTCATTAGGTAATCCTACAATCAAAAATTGATCCCATAAAATACTTGATGATTAGACCTATATTGTTAAACACCACAAAACTGAAATCGATCCGTCAGAGATCAAAGACATCTGGGATATGCCTCTGCTTAACATCTTGAAGTAGATGTGGTCATCCAAGGCTAACTAGAATGCTTAAGGATATTCATCTTAAACTTCTACAGAAATTGTAAACCCTTTTCCAAATTGATGAAAAATGATGCTCTATTCATATGGGGTCAAGAATACTAACAAGCCTTTGAAGACATTAAGCAATATCTCTTAAAGCCACTAGTCTTGGTATCACCTATGCTTGATAGACCCTTAATCCTTTATATCGTCTAATGGAAGGATCCCTAGGTGCTATTCTCATCTAAAATAATGAAGAATTCAAAGAAAACACACTCTGCTATTTGAGTAGAATGGTAGTATGGGTAGAGCAATTATTCTCCTATTCAAAAGTGTTGGCCAACACTCATATTCATAGTGAAAAAGCTTAAATATTATTTTCTATCGCATTTGGTAATCCTACTATCAAAAAATGATCCCATAAAATACTTGATGATTAGACCTATATTGTTAAACACCAAAGAACTGAAATCGATCCATCAAAGATCAAAGTCATTTTGGATATGCCTCTGCATAACATCTT
>RXID01017459.1:5000-10000 GCA_005019695.1 Trichopus zeylanicus subsp. travancoricus
AGTAGTAGTAGTTGTTGTTGCAGAACTAGTAGTCACAGTAGAAGTAGTAGTAGGAGTAGTTGTGGTAGTCGTAGCAGAAGTAGTAGTTGTTGTTGTAGAACTAGTAGACGTGGTAGTAGTCGCTATAGTAGTAGTTGTAGTAATAGTAGTAGTAGTAGTGGATGTAGTAGCAGTAGTAGGAGGAGGAGGAGGAGGGGAGGAGGAGGAGGGGAGCAGTACTAGTAGTAGCAGCAGCAGCAGCAGCAGTAGTAGCAGCAATAGTAGCAGAAGTAGTAGTTGTTGTTGTAGCAGTTGAAGTAGTAGTATCAGTAGTAGTAGTAATGGTAATAGCAATTGCAGCAGTAGTTGTTGTTGTACTAGTAGTAGTAGTAGTAGTAGTAGTAATTTTTGTAGATGTAGCAGTAGTAGTAATAGTAGTAGCAGTTGTAGTAGTCGTAGTAGTAGTTGTAGTAGCAGTAGTTGTAGTAGTCGCAGTAGTTATAGCAGTAGTAATCATCGCAAAAGTAGTATTAGTTAGAGAAGTTGAAGTAATAGTAGTATTAGTAGCAGCAGTAGTTGTAGTAGTAGTAATAGCAGCCTTAGTAGTAGTGGCAGTAGCAGCAGCAGTAGCACTAGTAGTAGTGGCAGTTGTAGTAGTAGTAGTAGTAATAGGAGCAATAATAATAGCAATAGTAGTAGCAGCAGTAGTAGAAGTAGCAGTTGTAGTAGCTGTAACAACCGCAGTGGCTGTAGTTATTGTAGTAGAAGTATTAGTAGTAGTTGTAGCAGTAGTAGCTATTATAGTTGCAGTACTAGTAGTAGTAGTCATAGTAGAAGTAGTAGTAGTAGAACTATCAGTGGTAATAACAGCAGTAGTAGTTGTGGTCGTAGTAGTAGTAGCAGTAGTAGTAGTAATAGGACTTGTTGTAGCAATAGTAGCAGCAGTAGCAATAGCAATAGAAGTAGGAGTAGTAGCAGTAGCAATAGCAGTTGCAGAAGCAGAAGTAGTAGTAGTAGTGGAACTAGTAGTAGTAGTAGTAGTAGTGGTAGGAGTAGTAGTAGCAACAATAGGAATAGTAGTAGTAGTGGTAGTTGTTATTATGGTCGTAGTAGTAGTAGTAGTGGTGGTAGTAGTATTAATAATAGTAATAGTAGTGGTTGTTGGAGTAGTAGTGCTAGTAGTAATAGTTGTAGTAGTAGTGTAGTAGTAGTAGTCGTAGTTGTAGTGGTAGAGATGGTAGCAGCAGGAGTAGTAGCGGTAGTAGTAGTAGTAGTAGTAGTAGTTATAGCAGTAGCAGGAGGAGGAGGAGTAGTAGTTGTTGTTATAGTCATTATAGTAGCAGTAGTAGCGGAGATAGTAGTTGTAGTAGTCATAGAAGTAGTTGCAAAACTACTACTAGTAGTAGCAGCATTAATAGTAGTAGACGTAGTAGTAGTAGTAGTAATTGTGTTAGTAGTAATACCGGTTGCAACGACAGTAGTATTAGTTGGAGTAGCAGTAGTCTATGTGATAGAAGTAGTAATAATAATAGTAGTAGTAAGAGTATTAGTACTAGTAGCAGTCGTAGTAGTAGTTGTAGTAGTAGTAGTAGGAGGAGTAGTCGTAGTAGTACTAGTAGTAGTAGCAGCAGAAGTAGTAGTAGTAGTAGCAGTAGTAGTGTAAGCAGTAGTAGTAGCAGCAGCCGTAGTCACAGTAGGAGTAGCAAGATTAGTAGCGGTAGCACCAGTAGTAGCTATATTAGCAATAGTAGTTGCAGATGTAGTAGTAGAAGTAGTAGTAGTAGCAGTAGCAGTAGTAATTGTAGCAGTTGTAGTAGTAGTAGTAGAACTAGTTGCATAAATAGTAGCAGTAGTAGTTGTTGTAGTAGCAGTAGTAGTCGAAGAAATAGGAGTAGTAGTATTAGTAGTACTAGTTATCATAGTATTAGTAGTAGTTGTTGTTGTAGTAGTAGCAGCAATAGTAGCTGTAATAGTAGTAGTAGTAGCAGTCACAGTAGTAGTGGTCGTAGTAGTTGTATTAGTAGGAGCAGCAACAACAGCAGTAGTAGTGATAGTAGTCATAGCAGTAGCAGCAGTAGTACTAGTAGCAGTAATAGTTATAGCAATAGGAGTAGTAGCAGTAGAAGTTGTAGTTACTACTCCAACTACTACTACTACTACTACTACTACCACCACTACTACTACTACTCTAGCGACTACTTCTACTACTACAACAACAACTACTACTACTATTACTACTTCTACAACTACAACAACAATAATTTCTACTACTACAACTACTACTCCAACTACTAGTATGACTATTACGGCTGCTACTGCTACTACTACTCTGACTCCTACTCCAACTGCTACTCCAACTACTATTCCAACTATAATTTCTGCTAATACTACAAGATCAACAATAACTACTACTACTACTACTACTCATATTCCAGCCATTAATACTACTTCTACTATGACTACTACTACTACAACTACTATTGCTGCTACAACTGCTTCTGCTACAACTACTTCTGCTACTACTAATACTACTACTACTTCTACTACTACTACTCCTGCTACTACTACTACTTTAACTGCAACAACTACTACTACTACTAATACTACTACTACTCCTACTACTACTACTCCTGCTACTACTACTACTTTAACTACAACAGCTACTACTACTGCTACAACTATTGCTACTACTATTGCTATTGCTGCTACTACTACTTCTTCTATTACTATTATTACTATTATTACGTATACTACTTCTACTAAAGCTACAAATACTACAACTACACCAACCGCTACTATTAATAATACTATTATTGCTACTGCTACTTTTACTAGAACTGCTACAGCTACTACCGCCATAACTACTACTATGACTCCCTCTACTATAACTACCATTGCTACTACTACTACTACTACTCCTACTCATACTACTACTGCTGCTACTATAGGTCCTGCTACTGCTACTTCTGCTCCTGCTACTACTTTTGTTGCTACTACATCAACTATTTCTGCTGCTACTACTCCTACGACTACTACTAATGCTACTGCTGCTACAACTGCATCTACAACAACTACTACTGATACTGCTACTACTACTAATACTGCTACTACGAGCACTACTGCTACTATAATTACTATTACTTCTACTACTGCTATTACCACAGCTACTTCAACAACTGCTACTACACTACTACTACAACTACTACGACTACTATGACAACTACTATGGCGGCTACTTATTCTACCGCCACTACCACTGCCACTACTACTACTATTGTTGTCGCGGTTGCTACAACTATAACTACGTCTACTACTACTACTGCTACCTCTACTTCTGGAACTACTACAATTGTTACTTCTGCTACTACTATAACTTCTATTACTACTTTTGCTAATACTGCTCCCTCTACTACAACTTCTACTACTACTTTTGCTATTACAACTACAACTACTACTGCTGCTACTACTACTACTACTTTTACCACTGTGGCTACTACTACGACTACTACTACTAGTACTATGACTTCTACTTCTACTACTACTAAAACTACCACAACTATGGCTACTACTACTACCACTAGTACAACTACTACTACATTTTCTACTTCTACTACTGTTGTTGCTGCTACTACTACCCCGACTGCTCCTACTATTACTACTTCTTCTGCTACTACTACTACTATAGCAATTGGCACTACTTGTACTACCACTACCACTTCTGCTTCTACTACTGCTACTATAGTGACTACTGCTACTGCTCATACTATTACTACTGCTACTGTTTCTGCTACTACTATAAGTACAACTACTGCTACAACTATAGGTACTATTGTTGCTACTATTATAGCTATTACTACAACTATTACTGCTATAACTACTTCTACTACTACTACTACTACTACTACTACTGATACAACTCCTATTACTTCTCCAATGACTACTACTACTAGTACAGCTGCTGTTACTACTACTACTACTACTGTTGTAGTACTAGTAGCACTACTACTAGCAGCTACAGTAGAAGTGGTAGTGGTACCAGTATTAGCAAAAGTAGTAGAAGTAGTAGCAGCAACTGTAGTAGTTGTTGTAGTAATTGAGGCAACAACCATAGTAGCAGTAGTGTAGTAGTAGTAGTAGCAGTAATATTAGTAGTAGTAGTAGTAGCAGTAGTAGTACCGGTAGTAGTTGCCATTGTAGCAGTAGTAGAAGTGGTCGCAGAAGTAGTAGTAGCCGTTTTAGTAGCAGCAATAGTAGCAGCAGTAGTAGGTGTAGTTCTAGTAGTAGTAACAGTAGCTGCAGCAGCAGCAACAACAATAGTAGTAGTAGTAGTAGTGGTACTAGTATTGATTTCAGAAGTACTACTAGTTGAAGCAATATTTGTCATGTAGTAGTACTAGCAGTCATCCTAGTAGTAGTAGTAGCAGTAGCAGTTATAGCCGTAGTAGTAGCAGTAGTAGTAGCAGTAGTAGCAGTAGTAGTAGCAGTAGTAGCAGCAGTAGTAGCAGTTATTGTTGTAGCAGTAGTAGAAGTCATAGCAGTAGTAGAAGTATCCGTTTTAGTGGTAGAAATAGTACTAGTAGCAGTAGTGCCAATAGTAGCAGTGGCAGTAGTAGTAGTACTAGTAGCAGCATTAGTAGTAGTAGGAGTGGTACTACTGGTAGTAGTGGTAATAATAGTTGTTTTAATAGTACAACTAGTAGAAGCAGTATTCGTAATGTAGTAGTTGTAGCAGTCATCGTAGTAGTAGAAGCAGCAATAGTAGTTGTAGCAGCAATAGTAGTTGTAGTAGTAGTAGTAGTACTCCCACTACTACTCATGCTGCTGCTACTACTACTACTGCTACCCCTACAGCTGCTCCTACTACTCTTGCAACTACTACTCTACAACTATAACTTCTAATGCTGTTACTACGCCTACTCCAACAACAACTGTGACAACTGCTCCTACTATCACAACCACTACTACTACTACTACTACTACTAATACTACTACTACCACCACCACCACTCCTACTACTACTA
>RXID01017459.1:12500-15608 GCA_005019695.1 Trichopus zeylanicus subsp. travancoricus
TATTGTAGTAGTAGTAATAGTAATAGCAGTCGTAGTGGTAGAAGTTGTAGTAACAGTAGCAGTAGTAGTAGCAGATGTAGCAGTTATTGTATTAGGAGGTGTAGTTGAAGTAGTAGTGATAGTAATAGTTGTAGCAGTAGTTGTTGTAGTAGTAGTAGTAGATGATTATAAGGAGTACTAGCAATTGCAGTAGTATGACTAGTAGTAGGAATGGAAGCAGTAATAACAGTAGTAGGAATAGTAGCAGTAGTACTATAGTAGTAGTTGTAGAAGTTGTAGTTGTAGCAGTAGCAGTAGTAGTAGTAGCTATAATGGTAGTAGTAGTAGGAGTAGTTACAACAGTAGTTACAGCGGTAATAATAGTAGTAGTAGCAATAGTAATAGCAGAAGTAGCAGTAGTTATACTAGTAGTAGTAGTAGCAGTAGTAGTAGAGGTAGTGGAAATAGTAGTAGCAGTAGTAGTTATTATAGCAGTAGGAGTCGGAGTAGCAGTAGGAGTCGTAGTTGTCATAGTAGTAGGAGTAGTAGGACAAGTAGTAGGAGTAGTAGTAGTAGCAATATGAGTAGTAGGAGTAGCAGGAGTAGTAGTAGCAGTAGTTGTAGAAGTAGTCCTAGGAGTAGTAGAAGTAGTAGTAGTTCAGGTCATAGTAGTAGTAGTTGTTATTTTTATTGTTGTAGCAGTAGCAAAAGTAGCAGTCGAAGTATTCCTAGTAGTAGTTGTAGTAGTAGTGGCAGTAATAATAATGGTAGTAGTAATGGTAGTAGTAGTAGTAGTAGTAGTAGTAGTAGTAGTAGTAGTAGTAGTAGAAGAAGTAGTAGTAGTAGCAATAGTGGCAGTAGTAGTAGTAGTTGTAGTATTGGTAGTAGTAGCCGTAGCAGTAGTACGAGGAGTAGAAGTGCAAGTAGTAGTAGCCATAGTAGTAGCTATAGTAGCAGGAGTAGTTGTAGGAATTATAAAAATAGTAGTAGTAGTAGAAGTAGTTGTTGTAGTAGTAGTAAGAGAAGTCATAGTAGCAGAAGTAGTATGAGTAGTAGTAGTATGAGTAGTTGAACTAGTAGTAGTAGTGGTAGTAGTAGTAGTAGTGGTAGTAGTAGAAGCATTAGGAGTAGCAGCAATAGTAGTAGTTTTTTATAGTGGAAGTAGTATTAGTTGTAATAGTAGCAGCAGCAGTAGTAGTAGTAGCAGTAGTAGTAGTAATAGCTGCAGAAGTAGTAGTAGGAGAAGTAGTAGCAGTAGTTGCAGTAGTAGCAGTTGTACTAGTAGTAGTAGTTGTTGTTGTAGTAGTAGTAGTAGTAGTAGAAGCAATAGTAGCGATAGTAGCAATTGTAGTAGCAACAACAACAATAGTAGTAGCACTAGTTGAAGTAGTAGTAGTTGTAGGATTAGTAGCTACAGTAGTTATATTGGTAGCAGTAATGGTTGTAGTAGTAATAGTAGTAGGTGTACTAGTAGCCGCAGCAGTATGAGTAGTTGTAGGTGTAGTCGTAGTAGTGGCAGCAATAGCCGTAGTTGTAGTTGTACTGCTAGTAATAGTATTATAGTAGTAGTAGTTATTATTGTAGTAGTAGTAGTAGCAGTTGCAGTAGCAGCAGCAGTAGTAGTAATAGTAGCAAGTAGCTGTAGCAGTTGTAGTAGTTATAGTAGTAGTAGCAGTTGTAGTAGTAGTGGTCATAGTAGTAGTAGTAGTCAGTAGTAGTTGTAGTAGTTGTAGTAGCTGCAGTATTAGTAGTAGTAGTAGCAGTAGTAATAGTAGGAGTAGTAGTAGGAGTAGCAACAACAGTAGTAAGAGTAGTTGTTGTTACAATAGTGCGAGTAGTCGTAGTTGTAGTTATTGTAAGTGAAGTAGTAGGACAAGTAGTTGTAGTAGTCGTAGTAGTAGTAGCAGTAGTTGTAAGCAGTAGTAGTGTAGTAGTAGTAGTATTAGTAGTAGTATTAACAGTAGTAGTTGTAATAATAGTAGCTGAAGTAGTAGTAGTAGTAGCAGTAGCATTAGTAGCAGCAGTAGAAGTAGCAATAGTAGTAGTTGTGGTTGTAATAGTAGCAGTATTAGTAGTAGAAGTAGCAGTACTAGTTGTAGTAGTAGCAATAGTAGAGGTAGTAGTAGTAGTAGGAGTAGTAGTAGGTGTAGCTGTAGTAGTGTTGGTAGTAATAGTAGTAGTAGTAGAAATAATAGTGGTCATAACAGTAATCATAGTGGCAGTTGTAGTAGTTGTGACAGTAGTAGAAGTTGTAGGAGCAATAATAGTGGTAGTTGTAGTAGTAGAAGTTGTTGTAGTAGCAGGAGTTGGAGTAGGAGTTAGAGTAGGAGTAGCAATAGTATACGTAGTATTATTAGTGGTAGTTGCAGTAGCCGCAGCAGCAGTAGTAGTAGTTATAGTTGTAATAGTAGTAGTAGTAGTAGTAATCGTGTTAGTTATTGTATAGTAGCAGAAATAGCAGTGTAGAAGTAATAGTAGCAATTGCAGTAGTAGCAGTTGTAGTAGTAGTAGTAGTAAATGATGAAGAAGTAGTAGTAGTGGTAGTAGTAATAGTAGCAGTAGTAGTTGTAGCAGTAGTAGTTAGAGTAGTAGTTGTTGTTGTAGTAGTAACAAAAGTAGTAGTATTACTAGTGGTATTAGTAGCTGAAGTAGTCAAAGTTATAGTAGTTGTAATAGTATTAGGGGAAGCAGTAGCAAAAGGAGTAGCGACATTAGTAGTAGTAGTAGTAGTAGCAGTAGTTGTAGTAATATTAGTAGTAGTAGTAGTTGTAGTAGTAGTTGTTGTAGTCGGAGTAGTAGTAGTTTTAGTAGTAGTAGTTATAGCATTAGTAGTAGTAGTAGTAGTAGAAAAATAGTGGTAGTAGTAGTAGTAATAGTTATAGGAGTAGTATTAGTAGTAGGAGTAGTAATAGAAGTAGTTGTATTTGTAGTAGTTGTTGTTGTAATTATAGTGGTAGCAGTTAGAGTAGTCATAGGGGTAGTGGTAGTCGTACAAGTTATAATCGTAGGAGTTGGAGTTGTAGTAGTAATAGAAGTAGCAGTATTAGTAGTATTAGTAGTTATAGTAGTAGGAGTAGTTATAGTAGAAGAAGAAGGGTAGCAATAGTAGTATTAGTAGTTATAGTAGTA
>RXID01017461.1:0-20239 GCA_005019695.1 Trichopus zeylanicus subsp. travancoricus
CTACATCTTCCACTACTGCTACTACTACTACTAATATTAATACTTTTGTGACTACTACTACTGCAACAATTGTTACTCTTGCTACTACTACTATTACTACTGCTACTTTAACTACAACCACTTCCACTAGTTCAGCTACTACTATGACTTCTAGTATGCTATGACCACAACTAGCACTACTACTACTATGACCACAACTAGTACTACTACAGCTACAACTACAATTGCTACCACTACTGCTATTACTACTACCACTTCTACTGCTACTATTGCTACTACTACCACTGCTATTACTATCGCTACTTATGATACTACTACCACGACTACCATGACTACTACTACTATTACTACAACTATGGCTACTGCTACTACTGTCAGAACTACTACTGCTGCTGCTACTACTACTATAGCTACTGGTACTACAACGAAAACTACTACAGTGGATACTGCTACTACCGCTATAATTGCTACCACAACTAGTACTCTTAATATTACTTCAACTACTGCTACTGCTACTATTTCTACTGCAACAACAACTACTACTACTGCTACTACTGCTGCTGCTACTTCTACTGCTGCTATTGCATCTACAATTACTACTACTACTGCTGCTGCAACTCGTACTCTTACTATTACTATTTCTACGATTACTACTACAGCAACTACTACTACTACCACTGCTACCATTATTACTACTACTACTATTACTATTACTACTATTACTACTACTACTACTTCTACTACTTCTACTACTACTACTACTATTACTACTACTACAACTACTATTACTACTACTACTACTACCACTGCTACTAATATTACTACTACTGCTACTATTACTACTACTACTACTACTACTACTACTTCTCCTACAATACCAACTACTACTACTTCTCCTACTACTACTAGTTCTACTACTACTTCTGTGACTACTGCTACTATTACTACTACTACTACAACTACTACTTCTACTACTTCTACTACTACTACTTCAACTTCTACTGCGACAGCTAATACTACTACTACTACTTCAACTATTACTGCTACCACTGCTATGAATACCACCACTAGTACTGCTACTACGATCGCTATTAAGACTACTTATCATACTACTGCTACTACTGCTACTACTATCGCTAATATAACTACTACTGCTATTATTACGTCTACAGCTACTACTGCTTCTCCTACAAATTTTGCAGCTATTACTTCTATAACTACTGAGACTACTACTCCAGCTACTACCACGTCCACTACTGCTACTACTTTAACTGCTACAAATTCTACTACTCTACTACTGCTACTACTACCGCTACTATGACTACTTATGACACTACTACTACTACAACTACTAATACTACAACAACTACTACTATTCCTACTACTACTACTGTCGCTACCGCTACTACTGCTACTACTGCTATTACTGATATGACTGGTACTACTACCACTACTACTACTACTACTACTGACGGGGTTGCGACTGTTGCAACAGCAACAACAACTATTGCTGCTACTACTACTAGTCCTCCTCCTCTGCCTACTACTACTACGAATCTGAATACGACTACTGCTATAAATACTGCTACTACAACTACTACTACTGCTGTTGCTGCTACTGCTACTGCGCTACTACTACTACTGCTACTACTGCTGCTACTATTGCTACCAATGCCACTACTTCTACAACTAAAACTCTTACTACTACTTCTATTACTACTATTTCTACTATGACTAATATTACTAGTGCTACTGCTACTACTATTGCTGCTCCTACTACTGCTACTAATGCTACTACTGCTACTAATGCAACAACTAATGCGACTGGTACTACTGCTACTACTACTACTACTTCTGACATTGCCACCTTTGTTGCAACTGCAACAACAACTACTACTACTATGCTGCTATTGCTATTGTTATAGCTACTAGTACTACTAAAACTACTATGAATCTCAATCGTACTACTGCTACTGATACTGCTACTACTAATGCTACCACTACTACTACTGCTGCTATTGCTGCTGCTACTACTACTCCTGCTACTGATGCTGCTGCTACTACTATTGCTACCAATGCTACCACAGCTTCTACTACTACAACTCTTGTCACTAGCTCCATTACTACTATTTCAACTACGACTACTACTGCTGCTGCTACTACTACTATTGTCGCTCCTACTACTACTGCTACTACTATTTCTGCTATTATAGGTACTACTGCTACTTCTATTATAGCTATTACTTCTCCTCCTCCTTCTACTATAACTAGAGCTGTTATTGCGCCTACTATGATTACTACTACTACTACTACTACTAGTACGACTACTATTACTACTACAATGACTTACTATTATTGCTACAACAACTACTACTTCTGATGCTCCTACAACTAGTACTACTTCTACAAATACTTCTACCCCTACTACTACTACTTACTACTGCTACTACTACTACTAGTAAACCCCAACTACTGCTAATACTACTATTACTACTAGTACTACTACTACTACTACAACAACTACTAATACAACTACTCCAACTACCACTCCTACTCCTATGACATCTTCTACTACTAGTACTACTACTGCTGGTACTACTACAAGTACAACTACTAGTACTGGTACTACTACCAGTACTACTAC
This sequence comes from Trichopus zeylanicus subsp. travancoricus, assembly GCA_005019695.1. NCBI lineage: Eukaryota > Viridiplantae > Streptophyta > Magnoliopsida > Dioscoreales > Dioscoreaceae > Trichopus > Trichopus zeylanicus. Next base: position 2,645 of record RXID01017461.1, read on the forward strand.
TACTACTACTAGTACAACTAGTACTACTACTACTATTACTGCTACTACTACTTCTGCTACTTGTACTACTGCTACTACTGCTACTACTATTATTACTGCTGCTACTACTCCTACCACAACTACTACTAATACTATGACTACTGCTACTCCTACTTCTGCTACAATTGCTACTGCTAGTACCGCTACTACTACTAATGCTACTACGACTATGATTGTTGCTATTACTACCACTACTGCTACTATTACTACTTCTACTACCACTACCACTACTACTACTACTACTATTGATGCTACTACTATTTCCACCATGTCCAATGCTACTTCTGCTACTACTACTACTTATTCTTATACTAATACCACAACTAGTACTATTAGTACTACTACTACTACTACCACAACCCCTGCTACTGTTATTTCTATTACTACTACTCCTGCAGCAGCTACTAACACAACTACTATTGCTGCTACAACAACTACTGCTTCTACTACTACTAATACTGCTACTGCAACAACTGTTGCTACTACTGCTGCTGCTGCTACTGCTACTACTACTACTACTATAAATACTCACACTATTGCTACTGCTACTACTACTACTTCTTCTATTGGTAGTATTATTGCTACTACTATAACTGCTACTACTACTATTAGTTCAAGTGTAGCAAGTACTACTACTACAGATGTTGTTACTACTGCTAATACAATTACTGCTATTATATAACTACTACTGGTACTACTACATCTACTACGGCTAGAACAACTACTGCTACTGCTACTACTACTACTATGACAACAACAACAACTACTACTAATACTATGACTACTGCTACTGTTGGTACTACTTCTGCAACTACTACTACTGCTCCTTCAGCAGCTTCTACTACTACTACTACAACTACTACTGCTTCTACTACTATGACTTATATAACAACAACTACTACTAGTACTACTGTTACTGCAGGTACCACTCCTACAACAACTACCATAGTGACTACAACAGTTCCTACTACTTCTACTACTACTACTACTTCAACAACAACAACAACAACAACTACTACTACTACTACTAGTTCCATGGCTACTACTACTACTGGTACAAACTTCTACAACTACTACTACTGCTCCTTTTGCTACTGCTACTACTGCTACTGTTACTACTGTTGCTTCTACTACTATGAGTTATACTACTAATACTACTGCTACTACTCACACTACTTCTGCAACTACAACTCTGCTATGAGTTATACTGCTCCTACTACTACTAGTAGTGCAACTACTACTACTACTGTTGCAGATACTACTACTACAGCTACTACTTCTGATTCTGTAACTACTATTCATACTACTGTTGCTACTACTATGGCAATTGCTACTACAACTACTATTACTACTACAGCTTTTTTTGTTACTACTTCAACAACTACAACTACTAGTGCTATTACTATGGCTGCTCAAGCTACTACCACTGCTACTACTACTACAACTGCTACAACTATGGAGACTACTTCTACTACTGGTACTACTACTGGTACTACTACTATAGCTACCACCGCTACTACTACTACTACTGTTATTTTTACTACTTCTACGACTATAACTACTACTACTGGTACTACTCCTGCAATAACTACTACTACTTCTACTAGTACTGTGGCCACAACTGTAGCTACTACTTCTAAGACTACTACTACTACCACTACCACTACTACTATAGCTACTACTACTAATACTACTACTTTGCAAATACTGCTGCTACTTTTACTACAACGACATTTGGTATTACTTTTGCTGCTACTACTACTATTTATTTTCCCACCACTTGGGCAACTACTAATGCTACTACTACTACTACTACTACTACTACTACTACTACTACTACTGCTGTTGCTGCTACAACTACTACTGCTGCTGCTAAAACTTTTGCTACAACTAGCACTGCTATTGGTACTACTACTACTACTATAACAATAATAACTACTACTACTACTACTGCTGCTACCGGTACTACTATAGGCACCATGACTAATGCTACTTCTGCTACTACTATGACTTTTGCTACTACTACCACTTTTTCCACTATAGCCACTGCTGCTACTGCAACTAATTATGCTTCTACCATAACTTCTGCTGTACTATTACTATTACTACTACTCCTGCAACAAGTACTAATACAACTACTATGACTGCTATAACAACTACTACTGCAACTACTGCTTCTACTACTACTACTATTGTGCCTATAATAATTGTTCCCACTACTACTACTACTGCTACTACTTCTACTACTACTACTACTATAAATACTCATACTATTGCTGCTGCTATTGCTACAACTACTACAACTACTACTGCAGCTACTACTATTTTTGTTGGTAGTACTGCTGCTACGACTATAACTACTTCTGGTACAACTAGTACAAATGCAGCAAGTAGTACTACTACTGCTACTATTGTTGCTACTAATACAATGATTGCTTCTACAACTACTACTACTACTACTAGTACCACTATTGCGACTACAACTACTGTTGCTACTACTACTAAAAGGACAACAATAACAACTTCTACTACTACTACTACTGGTGCTACTCCTGTAGCTGCTACTACTCCTCACTCTGTTGCGGCTACAACAACTACTATTGCTGTTGCTTCAACTACTATGACTTATACTACCACTACAATTACTACTACTACTACTCTTACTACTGGTAACACTCCTGCAATTACTACCACTGCGACTATAATAGTTCCCACTACTACTACTACTACTACTACTTCAACAATAATAACAACAACAACTACTACTAATACTATTGCTACTACTACTATTGGTACTACTCCTACAACTACTACTACTGCTCCTTCTGCTGCTGCTACTACTACTAATACTACTGCTGCTGCTACTACTACTATGACTTATACTATTATTACTACTACTATCATTACTACAAATACTGATGTTACTATTGGTATTACTCCTACAACTACTACTACTGTGACTGCAACACCTCCTACTATAGCTACTACTACAAATGTTGCTACTACTACTACTACTATGGATACTGCTACTGCTGCTACTACTCTTGATTCTACAAAAATTGCTCATACTAATATTGCTACTACTATGGCAATTGCTACTACTACTACTACTACAGCTACTTCTGTTACTACTACAAAAACTACTACTATTGTTGCAATTACTAGTGTTGCTCCTACTACAACTACTATACTACTACTATAACTACTACTACTGCTACTACTATTGGTAGTACTACTATAGCTACTTTTCCTACTACTACTACTAGTGCTACAACTGCTGCTATTGGTACTACTCCTGCAACTACTACTACTCATCCTACTAGAACTATGACTATAACTATTCCTTCTACTTCTACAACTACGACTACCACCATTACTACAATAGCTGCTACTACTGCTACTACTTCTACCACTACTACTACTATTCCTACTACCACTACTATTACTAATACTACTACTGCGCTACTGCTGCTGCTACTTTTAGTACAACAACTTCTGCTATTACTTTTGCTACTACTACTACTACTTATCTCACTACCACTCGTGCAACTACTAATGCTGCTACTACTACTACTACTACTCTAGCTGCTGCTGCTAATACTACCACTACTATAACTACTATTACTACCATAACTACTACTGCTACAACTACTGCTACTGCTACTGCAACTTTTGCTACAACTAGTATTGCTATTGGTACTACTATTACTATTACTACTGCTACTAGTATGACCACTACTACAACAACTATGACTTCTACTACTTCTACTACTATTACTACTACTACAACTATGACTACTATACTACTACGACAAATAGTACTACTGCTGCTGCTACTACTACCATTGTGATTGCTACTATTGCTATTGATATTACTTTTGTGGCTACTACCATAATAGTAGTAGTAGTATTAGTAGTATTAGCAGCTGTAGCAGTAGTAGAAGTAGTATCAGTAGTAGCAATAGCAATAAAAATAGCAGTTATTATAGTATTAGTAGTAGCAGTGGTAGTGTTAGTAGTAGTAGTAGGAGTAACAACAACAATAGTAGTAGATGTAGTAGTACTACTACTACTAGTAGCGATAGTAGTAGTAGTAATAGTAGTACTAGTAGTAATAGCAGTAGTAGCCGTTATGGCAATAGTAGCAGTAGCAGCTACAAAAATAGTATGAGCAGTAGCAGTAGCAGTAGTAGTGTTATTAGTAGTAGAACAAGTTGTAGTAATAGTAGCAGTAGTACTATTACTTGTAGGAGGAGTAGCAGTAGTTGTTGTTGTTGTTGCAATCGTAGTACAAGTAGTAGTAATAGTAGTAGTAGTTGTTGTTGTTGTAGTGATAGTAGTAGTTGATGTAGCAGTTGTACCATTAGAAGTGGTAGGAGTAGTAGTAGCAGTAGGAGCAGTAGTAGTAGTGGTCAAAGTAATAGCAAAAAGTAGTAGTAGCAGCAGTAGTGGTAGTCGTAGGAGAAGAAGTAGTAGTTGTAGTTGCCGTACTAGTCATACTAGCAGCAGTAGTAATAGTAGCAGTAGGTGCAGTAGCAGCAGTAGTAGTAGCATTTGCAGCAGTAGTAGTCATAGTTGTAGCAATAGTAATAGGAATAGTAGTAGTAGCAGTAGTAGTTGTAGTAGTAGTAGTAGCAGTAGTAGTAGTAATAGTAGTAGTAGTAGTAAGAGTAGTAATATTAGTAGTAAGAGGAGGAGTAGTAGTAGTTGTTATAATAGCATGTATGGTAGTAGTAGTAGTAGTACGAGCTGTAGTAGTTGTAGCAGTAGCAGAAGAAGTAGTAACAGTAGTTGTTGTTAAAGTAGCAGTAGTATTGGTAGTAGTAGTAGAAGTAGTAATTACGGTAGCAAAAGTATCTGTAGTGGTAGTAGTTTTAGTAGGAGTAGTTGTAGAAGTTGTAGAAACAGCAGTAGCAGAAGAAGTAGCAGTGGTAATAGAAGTATGGGTAGTAATAGTAGCAGTAGTAGTTATAGTAGTGCTAGTAGTAGGAGTAATAGTACTAGTAGTTGTTGTAGTAGAAGTTGGAGTAGTTGTACCATTAGAAGTAGCAGTCATTGTACTAGGTGTTGTAGTAGCACCAGCTATAGTAGTTGTAGTCGTAGTGGTTGTAGTATTAATAGAAGTAGTAGTTGTAGAAGTAGTAGTAGTAGTAGTAACAACTGTAGTAGTAGTGGTAGTAGTAGTAATAATAGAACTAGGAGTAATAGCATCAGTAGCATTAGTTACAATTGTAGCAGTTAAAATAGTAGGAGCAGCAGTGGCATTGTTAGTAGCAATAGAAGAAGTTGTAGTAGTTATAGCAGTAATACTAAAACTATTAGGAGTAGTAGTCATAGTAGCTGCAGCAGCAGTAGTAGTGGTGGTAGTTGTAGTTGTAGTAGTAATAATAGTAGTAGTAGTTACTATTGTTGTAGTAGCAATTACAGTAGTAGTAGTAGATGTAGTAGCAGAAGTAGTACTACTAGTAGTAGTAGAAGCAGCAATAGTAATAGTAGTAGTAGTTGCTGAAGTAGTAACAGTAGTAGTAGCAGCAAAAGTAGTACCCATAGTTTCAGTAGTGGTAGTAATAGAAGCATTAGTAGCAGTAGTGGCAAAAATAGTACTCGCAGTAGTTGTGGTTGTAGGTGAAGCAGTAGTAGTAGTTGTAGTAGCTGCAGCAACAACAACAACAGTAGTAGTTGTTGTTGTAGTAAAGGCAATAGTAGCTGTAGTAGTTGTAATAGTCGTATTATTATTAGTACTAGTAGTAGTTGTTGTTGTTGTTGTATTAATAGTAGGAGCAGTAGTAGTAGTTGCTGTTGTTGTTGTTGTAGCTGTAGCAGTAGGAGTTGGAGTAGTTGTAGTAGGAGTAGTAGTAGCTAGAGTAGGGGTAGTATTAGTAGTAGTCATAGCAGAAGTATTTACAGTAGTTGTAGCAGTAGCAGCTATAGTAGTAGTAGTTATTGTTGTAGTAGTACTAGAAGCAGTAGTACTAGTTGTAGTAGTTGTAGTCGGACATGTAGTAGTAGTAGTATTAGTAGCCGCAATAGTAGTAGTAGTACTAGTAGTTGTAGTAGCAGCAGTAGTGCTTGTAGGTGTAGTAGTAGTTATACCAGCAGTAGCAACAGTAGCAGTAGTAGTAGTCGAAGTAACAGTAGTACCAATAGCAGTAGCAGTAGAAGCAGTAGTAGTAGCAATAGTAGCAGTAGTAGCAAAAGCAGCAGCAGTAGTAGCAGTGGTAGCAATAGTAGAAATAATAGTATTTGTACTAGAGGTAGTAATAGTAGCAGCAGCAGTAGTAGTGATAGTAGTAGTAGTCGTGGTAGTGCTAGTAGCATTTGAAGTAGAAGTAGCAGTAGTAGCAAAGCAGTAGTTGCAGTAGTAGTATTAGTAATAGTAGCAATACTAGTAGTAGTAGGAGTAGACGCAGTTGTTGTAGCCAAAGAAGTAGTAGTAGTAGTAGCTTTCATAGCAGAAGTGATAGCGGCAATAGTGGCAGTAGTTGCAGCAGTAGTAGTTATAGTAGTAGCAATAGCAACAATAGCAGTAGTAGTAGTAGTAGCAGTAGTAGAAGCAGTAGCCACAATAATAGTAATGGTAGTAGTAGTAGTAGGAAAAGTAGTACCCATAGCTCTAGTAGTGGTAGTAGTAGAAGCAGCAGCAGTAGTAGTGGTAGAAGTATTAGTAGCAGTAGTAGTAGTTGTAGGTGAAGTAGTAATTGTTATTGTAGTAGCAGCAACAACAGCAAGAACAGCAACAGCAGTAATAATCATAGTAGTTGTAGTGATGGTAGTGGCAGTATTAGCAGTAGTAGTTGTTATAGTAGTATTATTATTATTAGTAGTATTCGTAGTAGTAGTGGAATTAGTAGCAGTAGTAGCAGTAGAAGTAGTTGTAGCAGCAGCAGCAGTAGTAGTAGTAGTAGCAGCAGCAGCAGCAGCAGCAGTAGTAGTAGTAGTAGTAGCATTTTGAGTAATATTAATAGGAGTAGTAGTTTTTGGAGTAGTGGTGGTAGTAGTAGTAGCAATAGCAGAAGTAGCAGTAGTAGTAGCAGAAGTATTAGTAGTACTTGTAGCAGTAACAGCAGTAGTTGTTGTTGTAGTAGTAGTAGTAGTAGTAGGACAAGTACTAGAAGTAGAAGTATTAGTAGCCGCGATAGTAGTAGTAGTAGTTGCAGTAGTAGTAGTAGCATTAGTAGTAGTAGGAGTAGTAGTAGCATAAGTAGTAGTAGCAAAAGTAGCAGTAGTAGTAGGAACTGTAGTACTAGAAAAAGTTGCAACAGCAGTAGTAGGAGTAATGGTTATAGCAGTAGTAGCAACAACAGCAGTAAACAACAGCAATAATAGAAGTAGTGGTAGTAGTGTTAGTAGCCACAGTAGCAACAGTTATAGTAGTAGTAGTAGCAGTAGTAGTGGAAGCAACAGTAGTATTAGTAGCAGTAGAAGTAGCATTAGTAGCATACTAGCAATGGTAATAGCAATAGTAGCTACCATAGCAGTTCTAGTAGTAAGGTGAGTAGTAGCAATAGTAGTAGTAGCACTTATAGAAGTAATAGTCATAGCAGTAGCAGAAGTAACAGTAGTAGTATTAGTAGTGGTAGTAGTAGTAGTACTTGTTGTTGTTATTGTAGTAGTAGTAGTAGTAGCAGTAGTAGTAGTAGTAGTAGTAGTAATAGTTTTAGTAGTAGTAGTAGTAGTAGTAATAGTAAGAGTAATAGTAGTAGTAGTTGTTGTTGTTGTTGTTGTAGAAGAAGTAGTAGTAGCATAGTAATAGTAGAGCTAGCAGCAGCAGCCACAGAAGAAGTAGTAGTAGTTGCAGTAGCAGGAGCAGTAGTAGCAACAACAACTATTGTAGTAGTAATAATAGTAGAAGTGGTAGCAGTTGTGGTGTTTCGCGGGTTGTGGTGGCGATTCTTGTAGCAAGAAGAAATAAGGAGAGATGTGGGAGAACTCACAGATTCTTATTGCTGGGAATTGTATTCGTTGTACATATGTTGTGTTACAATGGAGGTGCCCTTTATATAGAGGGCATGATGATGTAAGCGCTGACATAAGGAGGTGTAATGACCTAGGCGCTTACATCAGAGCTATAGTAGGCTAGGCTATAGCCTTTTTACAAGACTACAAACATAGGCTATAGCCTTTATAAAAGGCTACATATAGCCTTTATAAAAGGCTACACAAACTGACAACTATAGGTTATACCCTTTAGAAAAGTCTACACAAGACAACAAATCTAGGTTCTAGCCTTTATAAAAGGCTACACAAGAAGACAAATATATGTTATATAAAATGACAAATGGTTATATCTTCTTTTGTCATTTTCCTGGCCGTTTGTGTGCTTCCTGGGGTGCCTGGTGATCGCCAATTTTCTCTTCCCCCCCCACCACGCTCCGCTTGCCAGTAGTGAGTGGTATATTGCTAGTACGAGAGACAGCATCTTTGACGAGTCTATGAGCTGTCTAGAGTTGTTGGTGAATCTGGGCGATTGCAGGATGCCCAGTGGCCCAGAAGCGATCCTTAGTACTTAGTCATATACACTCCCGTAATTTAATGGCGTGTAAGTCACAAAGTTGCCGGAGGGCTATAATGGCTGCTGCTGCCGTCGTAGGTCTGGTATGGCTGTTCTGGAGGTCTGGAGAGAGTCCTGTAGGTGTGCTAGTATCCTTGTCAGCTGCTGTTGCACTTGCTTTGCCGGAGCTGCCTGGACTTCCTGGATTGCTGCTACTGCTAGCTATAGAGTGTCAAGGTTGTTCTCTGCTGGCCATCCTGCACACACTAAACAAGATAATAAGCGGGATAGGGCATCAGCTAGCTGATTGTCCCTTCCATCAATATGCTCAAAGTTCACTGGGATGCCGATCCCAGTTATATAATCCGTGAAAGCCACCCATCACACCCTCGATGGCCTGTGGTTAGGGGACTTGTTGAAGAAGCTTATAATGGCTTGGCAGTCGGTCCGAATGGTCAACTCCTTCCTGTCCAAGTAGTGGATCTTGAGGGCTTCTAGAGAATGCATCACGGCATAGATTTTTGCATCTATAGTTGATTTGAGCGGATTGAATTTTCCGCTAGCATAGGCGCAGCTGCATTCTGTGGACCTGGGGTCATGCTTGTATGGCTTCCACTTATAGACTCCGCCCCACACTTCCATGCATCCATCTATTTCTAGGATGATGTAGCTCCCTGTGGGTGGTACTTCTAGATCTAGCAATTGTTGGACCAGTTGCTTGATTTGGCCCACTAAGGCCCAATCCTGTTAGTTCATCCTCTTTTCGCCAGTTGGGCTGGTTTTGGCATAGAGTGGGCTGAGAAGCTTTCCCAAGTTCGGGATGTAGTTCCTGGCGTAGTTTAGGATTCCTAGCCAGGAGCAGAGTCCTTTCTTTGTCATGAGAGACTTGTCCTGCACTTCGGTAATCTTTTTGATGATGTGTGCCTGGAGCCTAATCTTCTGATTACCAATGATAGCGCAAAGGAATTCCACCTCGGTCACTGCTATCTTCATCTTAGAGGGGCTTAGGATGAGCTCGTGTCTTTCACATATGTTCAGCATGCTGTCTAGCTGTTTTACATGTTCCTCCTCTGTCCGAGAGAAAACAATGATATCATCAATGTATATAGCAATGAAATCCTCTGTACCTTTGAAGCATGAGTCCATCTTTCGCTCGAAGATAGAGGGGGCATTCTTCAGGCCGAATGGCATGACCAACCATTCATACAGCCCTGTAGGGACCCAAAATGCGATCCATTCGATTGAGTCCGGGTGCATGGCTACCTGATGAAAGCCGCTTTTCAGATCAAATTCTGAGTAGACCCTGCTACCACTTACTCTTCGTAGGATTGTATTAATCCCCGGGAGGCTATACTGGTCTTTGTTGGTGAGGTCATTAAGACGCTTGTAATTGAAGGCCATCCTTTCCTTCCCTTTCTCCTCCCTGCCAGTTGCTGGATCAATGGTAGTCCCTGAGTTGACGATGAGGGCTGTTGTTCTATGCCGGCTTTTACTTGGCCTGATGACTCCTATATGAAGCAAGGCCTCGATGTGCCGCTTGAATGCATCATGTAGCTGCGGTGTGACGTGCTTTAGCGGGCGATCCTCAATGATGAAATCTGGATTTTTAATATCCAGATGGCACACCACCTTGTTCTTGGCCCAATGTTTGAGTGGATCTTCACCAATATATCCTGCTTCTTTAAGCCTATTTATGATGGGCTGGAATTTTCGGAGGAATAATTCTCTGCTGACGCCTGCGTTGTAATATACTGATTGCTGGACACTGATATATTCATCCTCCTCCAGTTCTAGTTCTTCGATTGCAACGACTATTGATGCTGTGGGAGAAGTACTAATTACAGTTAGATTCTTATAGAAGGTAACGATATTACCTTCAATCCTGACTCCTCCTTGCATAGCCTTAATAAAATTGCACCCAATGATCATTTGGATGCCGTCGCCCAGTTCCATTCTGAAGCTATAGGTATAGGGGATTTTAAAGCTATTTTCCCCGATGTTCATCTTGCCTCCTTTCAGTTTCTTATTTGCTGTTTGTTTTGAGTTTATCCCACTGAAGTGTACGACAAAGCTATTTTTCTCTAATGCTTCTGGTGGTATTGAGGTCTCGTCGATGCAGCAGGTGGTAGCTCCTGTGTCTAATATCGCTCGTACTTGAAACCTGGGTATGTAAGGTATTTCAAGTTCAACAAGCATATTATAGAGCATATTCTTTACCAGCCTTGGTCCTTGCTTCAGCTGAGCTGTTTCTTCGGTCGTCGTCTTGTAGATACTTTCTTGGAATAAGACGTTGGTGTATTCTTGTTCTTCTCCTCCTTTTCCTTGGCAGAGTTCTTCACAGTCCTTTCGTAGGCTTGCTTCAAGCTCCAGCTCTTGCGCCTTTTCTTTATAGTATTCTACTTCTTTTCTTAGTCGTTCGATTTCTCCTTCACACCATGCAATATAGTGCTATTGCTCTTGTATCAGCTTTTGCGGAGGAAATGGTGAGGGTGGGGTTGGTGCAACTGGAACTGCTATTTTGAAATAGTAAGGCCCACACAGGTTGTAAGCAATAACCTTGCAAGTAGGGCAATGAATCCTTGCCCTTTGGATTGTCTGGCTCATGCAGCACGAATATTGTTCCTCTTGTGGCTGCACAAGGCTGTTATGCTGCCAAGAATGAAGACATTGTTCTTGGAAATCAGGTAACGTTACCTGGGGGTGGTAGCCTCCTTCTACTTCACCAAGAACGTAGATGACCTCCTCCTGTATTAAGGGGCTCAGGGAGCTGTGGAGATTCTAGGCATCCTCCCCTTCAGATATGCTAAAGATAGCATCGCTCTGTTCCTCCCCTTCCAGAACAGAGATCAGGTCATAGTCTTCTGGTACATTGAGTTGCTCAAAGATGGCAACTCGCTTGACATTCCACCTATCATTTGGGCATTCCCTAGCAAAATGCCCTTCGTTGCCACAAAGGTAGCACTTGCATCGCTTGTTGCGTATGAGGTGCTTCCTCTTTTCTATTCGCACGTGGGTGTCTTGCGGTTTCCCTCTGTATGTCCTCGCCTTTCTTGCTCCATACTTCTTTTCTTTGGCATAGTACCCTGGGATCGAAATTTTGCTGCAAAAGGAAAGATCTTTGAGGGACCTTTTGAACGCAGCATCCTTGCACTCCTCCTCCAAGTATTTGTAGGCGAATAGGATTCGGGGTATTACCCTGACATTCACTCCTGGGTACTTCTGGTCGAAGGCCGCTTTCATTCGTCGGCCCAGCTCGCTTGGCATCTTCATCCAGAACTTCTCAGATAGCTCAGTGCCAATGAATCACCTTCCTATTTTTGCTACCAACCTGAGATAGTCGTTCATATAAAGGATAATATCTTTAAAATTTTCACAAGAAAGTCTTTCTAAGTCCCTGTATGTCGCATCTTGAGCCATGGTCGACCCTTGGTTTGGATCCTCCAATGAGAACACTCTCCTCATCTGGGAGAGGATATTCTGGGTTCCCTCCCTTCCTTCGCCGGCTGCAATGATAGCCTGGTATTCTCCTCCGTACATCATGCGCCATTGTACCCATGCGAGTCTTTCGACTTCCCCGAGGAGGTTCTCCATGTATTCAATTTTGTCTTGAGTGTCAGTGAACCCTATGCCCGAGACATGATTTCTGGTGATGGCTTCCCATCTGGAAAATGCATCATCGAAGAGTCCCAGCTGTCCTGGGATTTCGAACATGGCCCCACCATTCTGTTGTGCGGATGGGAGACTTGACATTTCATTGTTGCCTCCTCGCTTGAAGCTTCCCCGGCTTCTTTATTCAAGCATTGGTGTTGTCCGAGATGTTGATGGGTTTAAGTTGGTTGCTGGTGGATAATCTGGAGGACCCATCGGAACATCTTCAGGGGGCATGTATGGCCTATTTGGGGACGCTGCTGAAGTCAATGTACTAGCGTATAATTGTTCGGTCAGTTCCTTTAGGGCCGGATACTCCATTTCTGGTTCTTCCTCGTATCCTGTAGCAATGATGTTAGAGATCAGGGTGGAGCTGGAGTTACCTTCTTTACTAGGCTGGGGAGAAGGTGGGTCTATTTGTTCTACTTCATCATCATCCCATGTGGGGTGACTTGGAGTAGGATAGTCACAGTAGAAGGATGCAGGGGGTGTGTAGCGCACATAGTAATCAAACTTGCCGCTGGGCTCCCCTAGTGTATCCCATACTTCTTCCAGGTGTTGTTGAAGAGGGTCCCTGGGATTTGTGTTGCCCCCTGAGAGGGCTTCTTCCTCATCAGAATACACATCCCACCTTGTAGCTTGGGATGGGTAGTCCAAGTTTCCTTCAGAGAATTCCTGGCTTTGCAGCTGCTAAAAGTAGTCTTCATCTTCGCTCCCTTCTTCATGCTCCATTTCTCCTATCAGGATGGCAAGTATATGAGGGGCTTTGAGTTCCTCCTCATCACTTTGGATTTCTTCATCTTCCTTACTGCAGCACGACCTCCTGTGCATTATAGCCGGCGCATAGCCACCGAAGCGAAGAGAGATGCTTCCATCTAGGAAGCTTCTACTTATTACCTCTTCAGGTTGTACTGGAGTAGAAATTCGGGTTGGTCGTACAACCCAACTACACCCCTGCAGCGTCTCTACTGAGTATCATCATCCTGGGAGGGCGTGTACTCCATGGCTTGCCAGGTGATCTACGACCCCTTGAACCTCGTAGGCAAAACCCACGTTCAGGGTATTGGATAACCTCCTGACCAAGCCTCGAGTGATAAGCAGGTTTGACTCCCCATTCTGCCAATTCTCGTATCCCCTGGTTAGAATGGAGACTTGGATATTTCTGTAGAAATCCCCAATAGTCTTCATGGCGTCTGGTATGATGTAGACCAGCTGGCTGCCTTTGGCCAAGTCAACCTCCATCGTGGCCAATAGAGCTTGGTCTCCCGCCCACCGATTGTCCCGAAAGACAACCAAAGCCATTGTACCGACCTCCTATCGGTGTAAGATCTGGATTCGGAGCTGTAGTACTCCGAGGTGTATGTACTTCATCCCGCTTCTTCGCAGCTGGTAGTTGCTTTCCTCCTATATGAAGGGTAAATCTACTTGATCATTATTAATGCACAGGATTGCTTCTTCTGACCTGTGCATGTACACCCTATGGTGTACATCATCCCTACGAGAATGATATAGGACTTCTGCTGGGACGATCGCAGCTCTCTCTTGCAATGAGAGTCTCAGCTACGCTTGTGGGTCAAGTTGCTACTCCAATGTGTTCTGCGGGGCATTTCTTCCTGTAAGGAGCCTACTCATCCTTCTTGTTGCCTGTTGAGCAGTGTGGAGGTGCCTTTGACTCCTCTGGTACCCCCGTATTTGGTCTTCAAATAAAGGTGAGGATTTCGAAGTGGCCGATCGTCCCTGTATTACCTGGGTGTTTGTTCTGGATGCCATCATTCTCCAAGCCTTCTTGTCTCTTCCTTGAGTATGCAGGATGGGTCTTTAAAGACCCTTAGCTTTCCTTGCACTTCCCGAGGTCTGCGCCCCTCGAGCTGGATAAGCTTGCTCAGTTGAACAATAGTGGGGGACTCATTTTTAGGCTTACTAGGCTGCCTGCTTGTTTCAATTTCAAGCTCCCGAGCTTCTTGTTGTGGGCAGGTTCTGCTGTCTAGCACTGCAGTTATGAGGGTTCTGAGGGAAATCTCTAGCTTTGAGATTTCCTGTGTTGTGTGATGGCTTAGTTCAAGTACTTGTTTGAAGTTCTTCAGATTAACTTTTGATGATAGACAGGTTTTATCATAAATCACAGATATATTATGAGCTAGTTGGTTTGTCAAAACTTTAGTGACTGAGGCGAGGTCAAGGTATTTGAGATTAGAAGTTCGGGAATGTTCATACCACTCCTGAATGGATTTTTCCCATGTTTCAGACATATGAGAAAAAGATTCACAGTTACTAAAAGGATCCAAAGGTAAGTTCTAGATTAAATTAAAATTAGGCCCGGATCACACAAGTGTGCCATTGGACTTACAATCGGCCTCCTGCCTCTGCTGCCAAGTTGGGACTTGTTCTTTTTCCTGGCTAAATCATAATTTGATCCGCATAATACTGTAAGGATAGCAGAAAGTTATCTATGAATTTTAACCCAAAGTCAGAATATGGTAGTTAATGACAGGAGATTTGGGTAGTCGCAAACCCTTACCTCAAAATCTTAGCACCTTGACCTTCGAGGTGTTTACTCCGCCATATCTTTGCTAAGCACTGATACCATGTGGTTTTTCGCGGGTTGTGGTGGCGATTCTCGCAGCAAGAAGAAATAAGGAGAAATATGGGAGAACTCGCAGATTCTTATTGCTGGGAATTGTATTCATTGTACAGATGTTGTGTTACAATGGAGGTGCCCTTTATATAGAGGGCATGATGATGTAAGCGCTGACATAAGGAGGTGTAATGACCTAAGTGCTTACATCAGAGCTCTAGTAGGCTAGGCTATAGCCTTTTTACAAGACTACAAACATAGGCTATAGCCTTTATAAAAGGCTACACAAACTAACAACTATAGGTTATACCCTTTAGAAAAGGCTACACAATACGACAAATCTAGGTTCTAGCCTTTATAAAAGGCTACACAAGAAGACAAATATAGGTTATATAAAATGACAAATGGTTATATCTTCTTTTGTCATTTTCCTGGCCGTTTGTGTGCTTCCCGGGGCGCCTGGTGATCGCCAATTTGCACTTCCCCCCCGCCCGACTTCCGCTGCGTGGTTCCCCCCCGCCCCTGTGGTTTATCGCGGGTTGTGGTCGGGATTCTTGCAGCAAAAGAAATAAGGAGAGATATGGCAGAACTCGCAGATTCTTATTGCTGGGAATTGTATTCGTTGTACATATGTCTATGTTACAATGGAGGTGCCCTTTATATAGAGGGCATGATGATGTAAGCGCTGACATAAGGAGGTGTAATGACCTAAGCGCTTACATCAGAGCTACAGTAGGCTAGACTATAGCCTTTTTGCAAGACTACAAACATAGGCTATAGCCTTTATAAAAGGCAACATATAGCCTTTATAAAAGGCTATACAAACTGACAACTATAGGTTATTGCCTTTATAAAAGGCTACATAAGACGACAAATATAGGTTATAGCCATTATAAAAGGCTACACAAGACGACAAATATAAAACAACAAATGGTCACTTCTTCGTTTATCATTTTCCTAGCCGACGGTATGCTTCCTGGGGCGCCTGGTGATTGCCAATCTTCTCTTCCCCCCCCCCCCCCATCTGCATTATTGAAGGTAATGGCAGGCACATGGGTGCCTGCCAGCGGCTGTAAGGCACAGGCCACGTCAGGTGGGTCCGTTCCTAGGTGGAGGATGGGAGCGTCCGCTAGTACAGCCACGGGATCGTCCGTCCGGGCTGGGGGAAGTGGCTGGGGAAGTGGCCGCTAGTCAACTAGCGCAGGTACTACTGGAGTGTCCGGGGGAGGCACGTTAGATCCAGTCAGGATGGGCTAGGACAGCAGCGGTTGGATGGAGCTGTCCTAGGTCTCACCACGCTTCACTCACACTCTGATGTACGTGGTGTCACTGAGCGGTGGCGGCGAGAGCGGTGATGCTTTCGTAGCAGAGCTGCGAGGCGCGGCTTTTTCTGCCGTTGTTGTCAGGGTCGGTGCCGGTAGGGAGAGGCGGTGAACTGGCACGGACAGGGGTCAGGAGAATCATCTGCCGGGCTGACGAAGGAGGTATCCTCTGCAGAAAAGGAATCGGCTGAAGTGACCGAGCAGGTGAAGTCGTCCTCGCCAGAGGAGGTATCCTCTTCAAAATCGGTAGAAGTAACTGAGGAGGTGCAGCCGTGCTCGCCAAAGGAGGAAGGAGAGGAAGCATCCTCGGATGATGGAGAGGAGTAAGGGTCCTCAGCGTCCGTTGCTAGGTCAGCCAATGAGTTGGATGGGATAGAGTCAGTGTCGGTGTCATACTCATCATAGATTGGAGAGAAGCAGCCAGTGTCAAGGATGGTCTCTTGACGGTCGTCGATGGTTTCGTCGAGAGGTTCGATGAGTTCTTCGTGCCGCGCGCCATGAGACATTCAGCTCTGCAAATACTGCGCGTAGAAGGGACTCTCCTTAAATCACGCGTAGTGATCCCAGTTAGCACTGAAAGAAGGCCAAAAATAAGAAGGTGTTAGGGGGCCGTCATCTTCTTCAATGGAGTATTCTTCCTCTGAAGCCTCGTGACCATAATAATCATTGTAAGAGTGTGGATAGCTTTGTTGGGCCTGATAGCACTGGTCGTAGTAGTATTGTTGTGGAGTAGGCAGGTAGTAGGCCATGATCGCCTTCGTGGCTTGTTCAAGGACTCCGGTGCTCGCTTGATCCACTCAACCGTAACAGTTTCCCAAGGCAGCCCCTTGCCATCTTAGATGGTAGTTCTCTTTCTGTAGGGAGGACTGATCACTATTCACCATCTTCTTCCTTCAAATAGCTACTAGACTGTGCCTTCTCACGAACAACTCACACAGCTTCCTTTAGCACAGGCGGGAACCAGGCTCTCAAACTCTTAGCACCTTGACCTCTGAGGTGTTTACTCCTCCATATCTTTGCAAAGCTCTGATACCATGTAGTTTTTCGCGGGTTGTGGTGGCGATTCTCGCAACAAAAGAAATAAGGAGAGATATGGGAGAACTCACGGATTCTTATTGCTAGAAAATGTATTCGTTGTACATATGTCTATGTTACAATGGAGGTGCCCTTTATATAGAGGGCATGACGATGTAAGCACTGACATAAGGAGGTGTAATGACCTAATCATTTGCATCAGAGCTACAGTAGGCTAGACTATAGCCTTTTTGCAAGACTACAAACATAGGCTAGAGCCTTTATAAAAGGCTACATATAGCCTTTATAAAAGGCTATACAAACTGATAACTATAGGTTATTGCCTTTATAAAAGGCTACATAAGATGAAAAATATAGGTTATAGCCTTTATAAAAGGCTACACAAGAGGACAAATATAAAATGACAAATGGCCACTTCTTCTTTTGTCATTTTCCTGGCCGTCGGTATGCTTCCTGGGGCGCCTTGTGATTGCCAATCTTCTCTT